>JAUTDX010002410.1:0-51752 GCA_030844895.1 Ambrosia x helenae | reverse complement strand
CAACTTAGAGAAAACCCACGTGTCACATCCACTTTCCTTCTCACCCTTTGTACCATATCAACACAGTAATTAAATATTGTGAGAACCGTGAGAACAAGTAAAAAATCAATCAAAATCAAATTTGTTTAATACAAACCTCATTTAAACATTATAAACAAAATACAACATTAATAAATGAATTTTCTTTCCAATAATTCATCTTTTCTTGCAAAAACACTTTCAAATTAATTTTTATACATGTGTAAATAAAACAGTTTACACATGTATAAACAGTAAATTTACACATGTGTAAAATCAATTTATTTTCGAATACTTTTGAATTTTTACGCGTTAAATTGTGTTTTTTAGATTATATTTAGTGATAAAAATAAGTGTAAAAAGAAAATTTTAATTTGAATGATTTTAGATGGCGTTCTCGCGGTTCGCACGAAATATATGTGTTCCCAAATTAACTTTCCCCTATATTATATATATATAGGAGGGTTATCTTGAGAATGCTAAATAACGTAAGAACCGTGAGAACAAACAAAAAACTCAATCATAATCAAATTTTTTTATACAAACCACATTAAAATTAGAATACAACATTTAAAAATGAATTTTATTGCCAAATAATTCATCTTTTCTTGCAAAAACACTTTAAAAAATAACTTTTTACACATGTGTAAATGAAACAGTTTATACATGTATAAATAGTAAATTTACACATGTGTAAAAACAATAAATTTGCGTATATGTTAAAATTTTTCCGCGTAAATTGTGTTCTTGATATTATGTTTTAATAATAAAGATAAAGTTAAAAAGAAATTCTAAATTTGAAAGATTTTAGATAGCGTTCTAGCGGTTCGCACGAAATATATGTGTTCTCAAATTAACTTTCCCCTATATATATATATATATATATATATATAAGAACGCTATCTAAAACCCTTCAAATTCAAAATTTATTTTTACACTTGTCTTTATTATTAAAATACAATCTCAAACACACAATTTACGCGTAAAAATTTAAACGTATACGAAAATAAATTGTTTTTACACATGTGTAAATTTACGATTTATAAATGTGTAAACTGTTTCATTTACAGATGTGTAGAAAGTTATTTTAGAGTGTTTTTGCAAGAAGAGATGAATTAATTGGAAAAAAAAATCATTTTTCAATGTTATATTTTAATTACATTTAGGTTTGTATTGAAAAAAATTGATTTTGATTGGGTTTTCTCATTTGTTCTCACGGTACTCACGATATTTAACCTTCTCAAGATAATCATCCTCTCTCTCTCTCTCTATATATATATAATATATATATATCTTTGTGTGTTTGTGTTTAATGTGTGACAACTTCGCAGCGAACCAAACAACGTCCAAAACCTAGCTAAAGTGAATGATATTGAAGCTCAAAGATTAATGCTTAAAATTGTCATAGTTGGAAATTAAGTGGAATGGATAAGTAGGAACTTCTCTTACATAGGAGGAGAGTCAAAACTTGAGATGGTATATAAGTGAGAGTTCTACTTCCTTATTGTTCCATGAACACACACACATAGTAAAGTCGCAAAACGTGCCTTCACACACGTGTGTTGGCATGGTGATATGCACAATGAAATGCTTCGATGACACCCATTTATTAAGTGCGCACGGTTCAGTACGAAGGTTGCGTAGGACAAAGTGATTGGCTCGCTAAATGGCGGATGGAGGGGAATGGTATAAACGGTCCGCAGATCAAACCTGTGTGTGTGTGCGTGGAAGTCATCATGGGGTGCGTGACCAGTTAGTGTCTGGTCTGTGTAGCGGCCTTCGGAATACGCATGTCCGGCTCATCTCATCACCAATATTGTCCGCTTTGCCCGATGAATTGCCATCTAGGAACTCACTAAATATAAATGTTATTTATATCAAAGTGAACCCATTATAAAATGGTTTTACTTGAATTCTATTTGAAATAAGATTAATTTAATTTATTTTTTATATTCATGGCAATCCAGGTCAAATAAAACAAATGAAGCAAAACAGGGACAAAGACAAGGATCTTGCTAACTTGAAGGCGATATACGCCCCATGATTCATCAAAAAAAACAACCAAAAGATATTTCAAGGCTCAAGCAGATTCGAGATCCAGTGGAGCCCACAAAGTGGACCACGGGCTGTGCCTTGTGTCTAGCCTCTATAAAAAGCTTCCTCCACTTCCATTTTCATTTGTTCAATTCTTTTCTCATCTCTCACAACACTCTACTTCTACCCCCTTTCTTTTAAGTTGTGTAATCTTTAAAATTTATAAGAACAATAAGTATAATCAATCTTGTGATGACTAATATAATCTTTTCAAGTTTAAGAAAACTATTTTGATGGCTATTCTTGGTTAAGGTTCCTGTGCGTGTTTGGGGGAACATATCTCTTGATAGGGAGTTAACTGTAAACAAGCCATAATAAGAGGTGTTTTTGTGTTAATGACTTTAAGTAAGAAATGACATACTGAAAGTAAACGAAACATTCATGTTGTCGTTATTATGAATCGTTTGTGTTTCTTTCAAATCCTTAAAAACTAACTAATAACCTTGTGTTGTTGCTAGCACGAAACATTAATGTTTTCTATGTTTATGTAAAGTCAAATATGTTGATGCCTCGAAATGGGGTTTAATGTTTTGGTATGGGACTTTGGGTTGGTAACCTCTTGCCAAAGCGTGAAAATAGGATCAAGACATCGAGGACTTGGTTTATATTGTCATCATTACCCTTTGGATGATAACATCAAACCAATGGGTCTATAGTGACGGGTTGTATAAATCCCTTACGATTTTTTTCTTACTTAATACTAAACCACAATGATATATAGCTTCCATGTTGATTCGGCAATCATTGTGTTTGATCCAACCTTTCGGGAGTTTCCTTGTTGATTCAAACCAATATGGTCGAGTGTGAGCGAGTCCATAAAAAAAGAACTCCACATATTGTATGGCACTAACAAAATACAACTTCTCACCTCCAAACCGCACTCTTGTGATCCATGGTAACTTTAGGTTAACATAGCATCGAGAGGTAACAAATATCAACACACCCATTTTCTTATCATTGATTAAAACTCTATCTTTAATTATTTTTTATGCTTATGAGCCACAAAATTAAACTTCACTTTTTAATTGACAAGGCGTTAATGAAGACTCAGTACTAAAAGCTCAAACATTGAGGGATACATGCCTTTGGTATGGTGGGCCGGTGCACACCGTGCAAAGCACACACCTTGTGTAATTATATGGCTTGGGAGAAATGTGAGACTTTTGATGACGTGGGGTAGAGGTGTACAAACCGGGTAACGGTTTAAAAAAACGGTTTTTTCAAAACCGGTTTTTTTACTCGAGTTTAAATCGTTTTTTTAAACCGGTTCGGTTTTAAAACCGGTTTTTAGTGCATAAAACCCAAACCGGTGAAACCGGTTAGGATCGGTTTATAAACCGTTTCTTCAAAAAAACCGGTTTTTTTATTTAAAACCCGTTTTTTTAAATCGGTTTTAAAAACCGGTTTGTCCTTGATGAAGAAAAACTGAAAAAAAAACGGTTTTTTAAAGCGGTTTTTTTCTTAAACCGGTTGTAAAAAACCGGTTTTTTTTTAAACCGGTTTCGGTTTTAATATAGCTTTTTTTTGTTTAAAACCGGTTTTTTTTGTACACCTCTAACGTGGGGTAGAAAATTATGATGTAATGGTAGTAACTTCATGGTGTTTTGTCGGTATATTATGTTAGTGTTTTACTCGTACAATGTATTATATATTTTGGATGATGAATAAAAGTTGTTTGCCGTTAAAAAATATATATAGCTCGGGAAAAGAGATAAAGACATAAGCAAGGAATATGAATATGTGAAAAAATGTGATAGTCACGACTTTATTATTCAACTAGGTGTTAGTTGGCCGTCGTGGGCGCGGCTGTTGTGCATACATGTTTAGTAGTGCACTTTATTTGAAGTCAAAGTGAGAAAAAATGTGTCAATGCTTAGCTAAAAGATGTTGCGGTGGATGTGGCTGCAATGCAACTTTAAAAAAGTTGGGTGGTCAAAGTTTAAAATCCTAAAAGCTAAAAGTTCGGTGGTCAAAGTTTGAAATCCTAAAAGCTAAAAGTTTGGTGGTCAAATTGGAAGAAAATAAAGTACGTAAGTTAGTAAGAAAGTTAGTGGCCAAAGTGCAATGCAAGTTTAAAAAAGTTGGGTGGTCAAAGTTTAAAATCCTAAAAGTTAAAAGTTTGGTGGTCAAAGTTTGGTGGTCAAATTGAAGTTAGTAAGAAAGTTAGTGACCAATATTATATATATATATATATATATATATATATATATATATATATATATATATATAAAATTACACATGCACATCAGCACATGTGAATACACCCCTTATATATTAAACTACATTATACCCTGGGAACGTCCCTGTGTAGACAAATCTAACTTATACATATGAAATAAATGAATGCTCTTCACATTTACATGCAGGAAAGCTTTCTGTAGCACCTAACCTAAAACAATTAACAATGTATAACTCCCAATGTTAACACTTAATCTAAAATAGTGTATAACTCCATTGTTAATAATTAACCTTAAAGAATGTATAATTATAATGTTAACATATAACCTAAAACAATGTATACCTCGGGAGCTTCTAGGGATAGGACATAGGGGTGGGCTTGGAGGTTATCTGTCACAACCCGACCCGAGGGGGCCTGGACAAAATCACAGATTGATACAACATTCACACAAATGCAAGTAACAGCGGAAGCGGTATAAAACTAACTAACTTTATTAATATAATTTAACATTTTGTTTACATAATACATTTTTACTAAGGTATAACTAGTCTCCAAACATACTGGATCGGTTGGCTTCTATGGTTTCTCGTTCGTCTTCTGGTTCGTCCGCCGGTTGTGACTCCGAGTTGCAATCACACGCTCTTCATATCTCCAGAGCCGGTACCTGAACACATGCTTAAAATGGTTTTGTCAACAATAATATTGGTGAGTTCGTGTGTTTGGTTACATAGGCGCCCAAAATCAGTTTATCAAACCAGTTTCAGTTTTATCAGTTCAAAAACAAGTTTACGAGTTCTCACAACTCAAGTCATGGTTATGGTGTTACAATTATACAAGCTGGCCACTCAACCCTTAGCACCTACCGTCATTCCTAACCATGCCTAGATGTAACAACAAGTCTATGCTCATTATTGTCATAACTTCTCAACCTATGCCATGCCACATAGGTTCCTCATGGCAAAATATATGCCGTAACTTAGTGGGGGTTTCCGAGTCAGGCCGGACCACTGTGCGCGGGGTTTTTCCCAAGTAGTACTACCCATATATTAAGTCGGCTCACCTAGAGTTAATGAGTGCCTGGTTCAGTATGCAAAACAAGCAAGCAGGTAATCACGCTCTTTATAACTAACACCCATAATTAAACAAACAACTGGAAACATGTATTCACCCCAAAACAACTTAAAAGTAAAAAGAGGGGAGTTCACGAAACTCACCTGGTAGCATAGCTCAAAATATAAAACCGAGTGCTCTCCTAGTTGGGCCCTATGTCGACACACACGTTATTATTAGTCTTTGATTTTCATTCAGAATGGTTACGTGCGGACGAGCTCGAGCGTATGATTTCTATTTATATATGTTTCCGTATTATATGTAGTTAACTTGGTCGAGTCTATGTCTCAAGTGTCAAGTATTTAAGTCCAAGTATATATATTCGAGTTATAGGCGTCTAGGTTTCATATCTCCATTCCAAGTCTAAGGTGTCTAGATCCAATATATACTAGTTGTTATAAGTATTATTAAATATCGACTATTTATAACTATCGCTAGTTCCCAATGTCGCATCTTAATCTTATTGTCCAAAGGTTACGACTAATATCCGTTTTAATATAATATAATTCGATAGGTAACATATCCTAATATATGTTGGTATCTATAGTTATGTCCGAGTTGTTATTCTCCAAGGTCCATAGTTCATATCTTAGTCCAATATCCGAAATTCCAATGCTACAAGTTACTATCCGTTTTACTATGTATATGTGTTTGTACTTGTAGTTCAGGCCGGTTATAATTAGACTGAGGGGTGTGGGGTGGGGAAAGGCTCGGGAAGGCTGAGGTGGCCTTTTCCCCGAACGGGAACACCGCCCCCCCCGAAATGTGTTCGGTGAACTCGGGAGAATTCCCCCGTCCACCCCGTCCCTTTTCCCAAGAAATTTTTGAACGTTTGGACTTTGTTGACCGTTGAAAGTTACCGTTTGAAATTAAAAAAAAAAAAAAAAAAACGTTTTTTATATATATATATATTATAAAACTTCAAAATCCTACCACCAATTCAAACCAATTCAAACCTACTTCACACAACACTCCATATTTTATAAACTTTACACCCTAATTTTTTATAAAACCACATAATAATTTCTAGCCTTTTTCACCTAATTTTATACAAGCATGAGTTCGTCGTCAGAAGAGGCAAACGTTGCCAATTTTTTTGCGAGCACGATGGTTGAAACGGCAAACATATTGTTAGAGTTCGTAAACGACAGTAGTGACGAGGAAACAAATTCGGAACCAAGAACAAGACGCGCCGCATTAAACAGAGATCGTGAGGGTATATTTTATTTCTTATACTTTTTAAATTTCTTATTTTGTTATATTTTGTTAATTTTTTTTACTACTTTTTTATTGTATTTCATATCTTATATTTTAAAAATAGATTTTTGTTATTATATTTTATTTCTTATATTCTTTATTTTTATCTAAAGGTGCACACGAACGTTTGGTTGCTGACTACTTTGCTGAGGACTGCGTATACCCAGACGAGCTATTTAAGCGTCGCTTTAGAATGAGTCGCCGATTGTTTCAACGAATTGCCAATGACTTGGCTAATTATGATGAGTTTTTCACACTACGATATGATGCTAGAGGAAAACGAGGTTTTACGACTCTACAAAAATGTACTTCTGCGATTCGTCAGTTGGCGTACGGGACTGCTAGTGATTCATGGGATGAATACTTGAGGATGTCTGCTAGAATGAGTCGGGAGTGCTTGTATCGGTTTTGCGAAGATGTCGTGAACTTATATAGCAAAGTTTACATGCGTAGGCCAACGAAGAACGAAATCCAAAAGCTTTACGCACACCATGCAGAGAGACACGGCTTTCCTGGCATGCTTGGAAGCATCGATTGCACGCATTGGCCATGGCGTAATTGCCCCACTGCATGGAAAGGGCAGTTTACGCGAGGTGACATTGGAGAGCCATCAATTATTTTAGAATCCGTTTGCTCACAAGACCTTTGGATTTGGCATGCTTTTTTGGAGTTGCTGGTTCATGCAACGATTTAAATGTTCTAGCTAAATCCACGATTTTCGACCGCATCATTAGAGGTACCGGTCCTGATGACTCTTTCGTGCTCAACGGGGTAGAATACAAGCACGGGTATTATCTAGCAGACGGGATATACCCAAGTTACTCATCTCTTGTGAAAACGATACAAATTCCCACGGATGAGAAAAGAAAAAAGTTTGCGAAATGCCAAGAAGGGGCGAGAAAAGACGTTGAACGGTTATTCGGTGTTTTGACGGCTAAATGGCATGTTATTGGGCGGCCCGCACGTGCATGGCATCCAGAAAACTTGAGGTATATTATGTACGCTTGTTTGATACTACATAACATGATAATCGAAGATGAAGGCCGCGCTATATGTGAGTATGACCCGAATGACGTTGAAGAGAATATCGAGCCGGTTGACCAGGGACAACAACAATCGAACCGGTGGGCACTAGAGGATAGTACCGTGCACAACAATCTTTGCACGGATCTAATCGACCATATTTGGAACAATTTTCGGGTCGATGATGTTGGTGACGAGTAGTTTGTATTTTTTTACTTTCTTTAGGTTTGTTTTTTTTTTATTTGTTTAGGTTTGGTTTTTTTTAATTTGTTTAGGTTTGTAATTTTTTTTTTAATTTAAAATCTTTTTTTTTATGTCATCCGAATTGTTTTTTTTTTTTTTGGTATTATTTTCGTTTTTTTTAATTTCCATGTAATTTGTTTTTTAATTTTAATGAAAAAAAAATTAATGAAAAATAAAGTCTATAAAATAAATCAAAAAAAAAATAATAAAAAAAGGAAGGGGGAAGGGGAACCATTTCCCCTAGAAGGGGAAAGAAAAGGGGAAAATGATGTGGCGCTGAGGTGGACAAGGGGAAGGAAGGGGGAAGGGGAACCACACCCCATAGTCTTATGTCCAAGGCAATAGTCTAAATGTTCAAATCTTAAGTCCCGACACAAGTTCTAGTTTGACGCCTCTATGCTTATGTCCATAATGTTCCATTGTCCAAGTGTCGCCAATGTCCAAGATGTCAAGTACCATGTCTATAACTAATATTCGTTTCTATCAAACTATGTCCCAATCATCCCAATTATTACTAGTTCCATGTTATAATTAAATATCTTTGTGAATGGTTCGTTTATCTACGTCAAGTCCCGCATGTGTCCCTATAATATTAATGTTCATAACTAACGAGTCGTAGGTCCGATTATACCTTGTGTGTAAGCTCGGTTCGTGTAGGTCAAGACTGACCCGATTAACTCGGTTGACTATTATGTTGTCCTTGGTTGACTTTTGTTGACCAAGAGTTTGACTCGTCGCTTGACCCGTCTCCTTGACCTAACCCAACCCTTGTCTCAACAACCAACAATCACTACCACAACTTACTGTGACCATCTACCATCTCCGGCCACCATAACCCCCACAGTTCCGCCTCCAAGACCACCCTTTTACACAACTAACTACCCGATTCACCACCAATACCCTGTCACTACTTCCAACATCAACAACCAACACCATAACCCACCTTGTCTCCTCTGTCACCGTCGTTTGCCCCCCCCCCCCCCCCCCCCCCCCAACAACAATCATCCATCAACACCACTATTCTATGATTATTATCAAGGGTTGAGGGGTTATTGGATTACCTTGGTATGGTGAGGATTCAGTCACAGAGGCGTCGCCGCTAAAACCACCACCGGCTCCTTCCTCAATCTTCCTTCTCTCCTCTGAGCTCTCTCTCTTTCTCTCTCTTCCTCTCGGTTCTCTCTCTCTCTAACAGATCAGGAAAGGGGTGAAAGTGAGGGTGTGTTGTTGGGGACTGCTCGGCCGGAGCTCCGCCGTCGGCGGTGGCAGGAGCCCCTCCGGCTCCTCTTCTGTCTCTCTCTTTCTTATCAGGATATGTTTGGTGTGAGTGTTATAGTGTGTGTGTGTCTCTCTGATTTTATAAAAAGGAAGTGTGTGTGTGTGTGTGTTTATCACATGAGTGAGGCACATGGCACCTACAAATGGTGCCATGTGTTTCGATGATGAGTAAGCACGGGGTACGGGTCGGGTTCGTTAACACGTAATAGCTCGGTCTCGTAACGTATACTAATAGTATTATATATATATATATATATATATATTAAATGGTTCGGTTTTTTGTTTCGAACATAACCGCCTCGCTTATTATTTGTTTTGGTTAACTTTTTATTATAAATTAATAATAAAAACGCGAAATTTTTTTGGGGTTTGTACCGGGTTGTTACATTTACCTTTATTGCCAGAGAAATCACCACCGCGAGTCGCCACATCATCATCACCGGAGCAGAACCGGCCGGTCAGAGACATAGGGTTTAGGGTTTGGGACGTGGTGGACTGGTGGTGGTGCGTAGATGGTAGGAGAAGGATAAGATGGATGGAAGCAAGGAATTTTTTTTGAACATTCAAACGCAGTTTATTCATAACCAACGCCAATAGTTACACCCGAGCACATTAAGCCAGAGGCTACCTGGGCCATAATACATATCCCACATAAATTACAATAACATTACACATCACTCCCTAAACTTAATGCCTCATCTACCCAAATATTTGTCGGCCCTTAACCGTTATCAAAATGAGAAAACGTCCACCAAGCTGACTTGTTCAAATTGTTTAGTCGTGCCTTTTTAACCATCCACCGATAAGATTCTAGTTTTATTTCTTCCATAATTAAAGGCGTAGCCGTATTCGAATTGTTAAAACCCTTTTTGTTTTGATGAATCCACAGCTTCCATATAACTAGTAGCACAATCGCGTATACCGTCTCTCTTTTCTTCTTTGAGCTGAATTGTAACCCCCTTAAGTGTGCCATGTGGCATGCCATGTCATTAGATGATTTAAAAAAGAAAATATAAAAACTACTTTTAATATTACAATAGATTAAAAACTATATCAAATTAAATCGGTGAGGCCGGACTTAATATATACAAAAATTTCAAACAAAACGAAGAAATTTACACTACCAAGCCAAAAAACGGTGTTGAAGTTGATATATTTAAGGACATTTCATTTCCTCTTCTCTTCCGAACATTTTTAACCGACCCATATTGTGCCCACTCTACAAAAAAATTATGTATCCACCACTGAGCTCAAGTATCCTTGGACGACCGCAGTATTTTACCATCACTATATAACACAAACAATGGGTGTGCTTGCCCTCACGTGGAGTAAAGAGTGACCGGATCTTATTGTGTTTATAAATTTAAGATTTAAACCAGTGTAAAAAACCGGCAAAAATATATTAATAATTGAATACACTACACGTCACTCACATATTTGTTTTTTTCGTTGTCGTGGTTGACACTTTTCATGAGGTCATCCATCCTAGTACTACTTCCACCTGAGCACGCTTAATTGTGGAGGTTTCATGTTCTCCACAACCATATAAGCACAAAACGCGTTGATGATCTAATAATCTCTTATGGCACGAGCGATGTGTGATTTGTCTAGGGTGTTACCAATTGTAACGGTACCGACTACCAAGAAGATTAACATGGACCGTTATGACATCCTTGGCAAATACCACATCAGCCGTGCACAGGAGAGATTCTTTGTTAATAAGGAATGTCCTGATCTTAACTCACCAACGTATTTTGGCTTAGTTGATTGTGGGGCACATGACACTCCACATTTAAGTGTGCTCATGTGGGAGTAGTATCAGGATGTGTGACCTCATTGGAAGTCTCCACCGGTACACAAAAAACAAATCAACGAGTTTTTGGATGGTCAACCCATCGGGGGCAAAGCGGATAATACTAGTAGTTTGAGGGGCCGGATGTTACAACATGGATGGTGCGAATGTAGCACATGACGAGGGTTCCCTATGGCACGCCTATGGGGCACGTGCATATGCTAAGCATGCGGATAACGTGACACGTGGCGTAAACCAGCGGGTTCGATCGCGCTGTGTGGCGTGAAACGAAGCACAGATTAGCGCGCGCACACTTTAGAAGTTGATGCAGTTCGATACAGTTTCAAATATGTAATTGAAATACACGAGGAAGTAGCTTTGACTGAGAATTAAAGAACAAATTAAAATGTAATGCAGCCGTTTAAAGCATGTAGTAGATTAAAATAACAATTTTGGTAAAACCAAATAAAAGAAAAAATGAACTCAAATTCCCCCTCCTTATTTTTTACTTTCTGTTTTGTTGTTAGAAGAGAAAATGATAAATTGATTATTCGAAAATGTTCTACAAAGGAACATTGAGAAAACGTGGATAAAATAATTAAATGATTGCCGCGATGGTTGGTTGGCTCTTGACCTGATAATAAATGTTTGGTAGCTATAGTGGTTTGGTTCGTCAAAATGCCGCTATAGTGGCGTCACTTCTTATAGCTTATGATATTAATAAGATGCTCTGCTGCGAATAACATCTCGTTTTCAAAGAAATTACACCGAAACGTCGAGAAAACCTTAAAAGCAGATGCAAGTACTGATTGTGTTTGGACGATATCGGTTCAATTCATTGATAAAGAAAAAATTCAATTATATTTGACCTTTACATCTCCATCTTCAATTAAATTTTTAGTGAAACTTTGAGAAAATGTAAAAACGAATAGTGGTACCGGTACTGAAGTTGTTCTTACGATGTCGGTTCTGTTCGTTGCTGTAAGAAAAAAACCAATAGTATTTGACCCGTTCGATTTGGCATAAAACTTTTACCAAAACATAGAAAATATATGCATGAAAAGGGGAAACAACGTTAGTTTATATAAACAAACTCAGCAGCGAGATAACTTTGACGACATGTACGTATGTGTTTCATTTACTTGTACATTACCATTTACAGTGGCGAAGCTTGGTTTCGAAATCGGCGGGGGCCGAACTCAATTTTTATCGATTGGTAGTGGAAAATCGGCGGGGGCCGGACTCAACCCAGACTCAATTTACATATGAAAATCGCAAATTTCCACTATTACGCCAAAAAACAGGGGGGGGCGCAGGGCCACCCCTGGCCCCAACAATACTTCGCCCCTGACCATTTACACATCGGTCTTGAGTAATATTTATTTATATTGATATGTGGATTAAAATAAGCAGGTCACAAAAATATACCCGGAATGTTATAAAACACGTATGTTAAAAGTTTATAAGAGAAAAAAAATATATATACACGCTTTAACGCAATTATAAAATAATAAAAAAAAAACTAAAAAGAAAAGGGGCTTTTTTACTGTTTATTTGCGTACACTTTTAGTATGTTGTATAACTGGATCCATAGGCTTTTTTTTTCTTCAAACACCCGTAAAAACACAGACATCATATCTATGCGTAATAAAACAAGAGATTACTAAAAAATGTTGCTCAAATCTATCCTATACGTAGAATTAGAAAGGGATTTTTTTTTTTGAATGGAAATCACTTTATAGCTAAATATAAAGAGCCAGCCAGCAGCTAGAAATACAAACTTTAAACAAGAAACAACAACCACCACCAAGAGATTACACCATATTACTGACGTTGAATTCAACCCAATCGGCCCAAGTCAGACTATGGGCTTTTGCCCTATGAGTCACCCACAGAAACGCCTCTTCCTTGATAGCATCCACAGAAGCTTGAACCTTGATGAATTTGCCTTCGAAAGTCTTCGCGTTCCTTGCCATCCATAATCGCCAAACCGTCGCCAAAGTCACTGTATAGACCAGCTTCTTCCACCTTTTCCAAAAGGTAAGGGCTATATGTGTTATTTTAAAAAATCACAGGGACTATCCTTGCATTTTTCTATTTTATATTCTCAACGGGGTTTAAAAATATTTTTTTACACGTCAACTATTTAACAAAAGATTAAAATGAAAGTAGGGATGGCAATGGGATGGGTTTGGGATGGGTATGGGTATGGCTAATCCCAACCTCGTACCCGGTTATAAAAACTTGTCCCATACCTGGCCCAAAACCCATCGGATATGGGACGGACAATTACCGTCGGATATCGGGTATACTAGTGGGTTTCAGGTTTCGGGCATAACTATCGGGCGTCAACATGTTAAGTTTGAAACCAATACAAAAGATGAAATGTAGGTTGCTACCATACGTAAAGTTCAATTTTGAAATGAATACATATTCAAAAGAAGCTAAGAAAATACTTAAACCAATACATATTCAAAAGAACCAAACCCATTCTAAATTTCTAATAAAAACCAATACATATTTAATATGTCCATCCTTATTCTCCATTCCAGTTTTGTTTTTAGCATTCACCCAAAAAGGCACATCCATTAAAAAAAACCTAGTCCAACTGCTAATCTGGAGGGAAAATTGGGGGTAAGTAAAGGGTAAAAAAATTGGGCACGAATCTATCATTGGGATTTGGGACTAAATAAATAATATATAAGTAAAAAAACATATTTATGTAGTGCATAGTAACGGGTAAACGGGCATGTAAAATCGGGTAATCGGGACGGGTTGACGGGTATATATAATCGAGTAAACGAGCATATAAAATCGGATAATTGGGGCGACCGGCAGGTAAATGGGTTCAACATTAAATCCCATACCCGTTTACCCGACCCCAAACCCATCCCAAATGTGTCGGGTATCGGGTTTTCCCGTCGAGTTTGGGTTTGATTGTTATCCAATGGTCTGAACTCTGAAGGAACAGGGAGTCTCAACAAAGCCCACAAGGCCACAAGGCTGTCTGGCCCAATTACTAGTCCCATAATCCCATTCTCATGTTCTTTATTTAGGGCTTAAAATCTCTGGACCATTGTTAAGTTAAAATACGTTATAACCAAGAAAAGTGCTAAAGAGAGGAATAGCATTTCCTTATTTTTCACAAAACATAAATATTTAGTGTTGAGTGTTAAGTATTGAACAGTCATTGAAGTGGTAGTAAATTACTACAAAAAAAAGTTTATCAAACAAATGATGTACATTCCGATACATTTTAAGCATTTAAACACAACAAATACAACTTTTGGCCCGTTTGATTAGTATTACTTGTTTCACTTTTAGCTAAATTTCTAAATTCGACCCGTATCAATAAGATACAATCCAAACTGACCCAGTCCATTATATACATGGTTCGGATCCGGAGTGGGTTTTTTTGTGCACCACTACAAGTGTATGCATACAAGTCCAAATCCAAACAAATGAGAGATGAAAACTAACTACTTGTATTTTACATTTTTACCAACTACGAGCAAGGGCTTCCCGCGCGTTGCAGCGGGATATTGTGAACCGAAAAAAATTGACGAAAAAACGTTAAACCATGCACGCTGTTGCGAAATGTTAAGTCGTCAAATTTAGATCGATAGGTAAAACATTATCGTAGAAAAGAATAATTAAATCAAAATGATAACAAATACCAGCACACGTAACAAAATAGAACAAAAAATGATTCTACCATCATTTTCTACACTTCAATATTGATATATGTTTAAAACTAATTAAAAGGTTTAGAGAATGAAAAGAAAGAAAGGGATGACAGAGAAAGAGAGAGGGGAAAATCTAAAGATATAGAGAGAGGAAAGGTAAGGAGGAGAAGGAGGAGGAGACAGAGAGAGTGTTGGAGGAGGTGGGCCAGCAGCAAAAGAAAAAAAAAAGCTTAATATATTAAACTTTGGTTATCAACCGTTAGATCAAAAACGGACGGCTGCGATTTTAAAAGCACTATTCATAGAGTTGCTTTTTAAATAATAGGAAAATTAATTTGGGGTGGTGTCTCTAATGGGCCGTTACACATCTATGGACTTATGATACCTAGTGTTTAGGTGTGTCCCAGAGGTACCGAGCGACTACTAGTATTGTGCGGATTGATTCAGTACGGTATTCGGTGCTTACTTTTTCAAAAGTTTGAGATCAGTATTTCCTGTATTGGTGTCTTTTTAGTAGAGGTGTAAATGAGCCGAGCCCGAGCTTGACTAGGCTCTAGCTCAGCTCGTCATGCTCTTTTTAGGCTCAAGCTCGAGCTCGGCTCGGTTCGAGCCTATTATTCTGAGCTCGAGCTCGACTTGAAAGTAAAACCTAAGAGCTCGAGCTCGGCTTAGCTCGACTCGAGGTAATCTAAAACTAATTTTAAATGACCTAAAAACTCTGCTCGAGCTCGCTTCAATAGCTTAAACGAGCAAAAGCTCGGCTCACCAATATTATTAATTAAACTGAACATGTTCAAAACACAAAATCGCATACAAAAAAATATATAACATTTGTTTGGGCTCGTTTAGGCTCGCGAGCCTACTTCGCGAACTAAAGGGGACCATTGGAAGACGTAAAAAAGATTAAAAAGGTTGTTCTTTACTTCTGGCCTACTTGGCCGTGCTCACCCCGCACTACTCACTAGGTACCACACATGCTCTAGATTTTGTAGAAATATAAACAATCCGTAGGTACTTTCAACCGTTTAATTCACATAGAATTACAAGAAAAAATATGTAGGTTGTTATGAAAACGTGTACCAAATTATATTAAAGAGATGAACCATCACAAGGGAGATGAACCATCACAAGGGTTTCGTTGCCCAAACCAACCTATGGGGTGTTGCCCACTTGAACCGGGCGCTTGTAGATGCATGAAATAAGAATAGTCATGAACGAGTGTGTACTTCACACCTTCTTTCTCGTATCAATCTATATTCTTATTTCTCTTTGGTCTTAAGTAAATCTTAATTTAAATAAAACTAGTAATTTGCCCGCCGCGCGTTGCGGCGGCGCACAGCGGGTTGAACCGTGCATTAACACATGAAGTGTAAAACGCAATACTGCGGCCGTTGCCCCGCGGATGCCCATTTAACCCGATGGAAAGACGTACCGAATAAATATGACTGGCTTTGAGGTACGCCGCGTGGCGTCAGTGAGAACGAACTCACGACCACGTGGTCAAACGCCACGCGCTCTACCAACAGAGGTATGACGGCTTTGAGGCAATCTAATCGAATATAAATGTGGCGAATCGCGAAAAAAGTCGGCCTAAATCCTTTTGTCCCCTGAAACAATTGCCAAACTTTACACAAAGATAATTCCAAAACCATCTTGTGTTCGAAAGCCTAAACCAACTATATGATATCACCTCGTTGGACAACCCTGATGGTCTACTTGAGAATTAGTAATATTAATGAAACAGAGCATCCAACAAACAACACAGTTCAAGAAATCCATGATATCAATTCAATTACAAAATTCAAGGTATTCAACTTAAATTATCCTAAGGTTCAATCGGAAGTCAGAAGTAGTTACACCTCAACTATTAGGCAACAAATCACAATAAAGGCAAGAAGGAAGCAAATAAGGAAACAAAAACAAACTGCACAAACGACTCAAACCGAACATCAAAACAAAGAACGTCACAGGCAATCAAAAGCATGAAGAAGAAACCGAGAGAAAAACCCAGAACCTTACTGCTGAATCCGTGAACCACCTCATCGGAACCCTAGAACCGTACCGTCGCTTGTGTATCTGTTAACACCAGAACCCATCATCGTCTGATGGTTGATTGTGTAGGTGAATGCACGCAGCCCCATATCCGCCGCCGCCATGCGAACGGCTGGTGTGCGACCCTTGCCGGAGAAGGTGATTAGAGAGACTGAATAATGAACATGGTGAGAAAAAGAAGCTTATAAAGTAAGAAAGGTAGACCGTAGAAGCAAGCAGGTGAAGAAGAAAGACGCGGCAGTGTGACATAGGACAAAGCGGAAGGCTGGTTTTTGTCGGGTGTGCACCGACTTTGTCTTTTAAGATATATAGTAATATGTATATATGTCCATTTTGAACACAATGTGTTCTTCAAGTTCATAAGTGAACATAGTGCATGTGAAAGCAATTAAAACTAACCAAAAAAGAATACACTTTATGAAGCCTTGACTTCTAAATAAAAAAATCCGAAAAAGAAAACATCTAAACCCAAACAATCTTCAGCATTGTAAGCTGGTAAGCTAGTTTGGGGTATAATTTAAACAACTTTGAAAAGTAGATGTATTCTTCCTTATGATGAATTCATCCACTAAACATAAATAACCCATAAAAGGCTTGAAGGCCACATACATATAGATTCATTACAAATAAGCAAGAGAAGCCTTTGCTCTTGATCATACTTTTTTTTGGAAAAAGCTCTTGATCATACTTACTCGTTGTTATGTGGGAATGTAGGATTGGTGGGAACTCAACCCAAACCAGCTGTGATTTCTCGCTTCCCTGCAGCTGCAACGTAAACAAAAAAATGTTAAATCCGGGTCGACCAAATTTAACCCGAATAAATCATCAACAAAAGCTTCAAAATTACAACTGATTTACTGAAGTACCAGAGGCTTTATTGTTGAGATGCAGTACAACCTCACAAATGATGTGCAACTATTGTCAAACATTATTAGATAAATTATAAACAAATACAACAGTTCATATTTTGTGTTAAAGAGTTAAAGCTATAGCTTTTGCAGTGTTTAAACTTCAAATACATTACTGCTAAGTATCAATCAATTTAGGTAGTTTTAAATTGCTACTTTAGAAAGGGGGTAACTGTCAATTAAAAAAACCCAGCAGTCTCTTACTAAGCAATGCTCTGTAGGTAACTAACAAAAACTAACACCTATCAACAATTAAAATGAAACACACAATGAAAGGTGGAAAACACATGCATAACAGAACCAAACAACTCAATAGACTTCAATGACCCCAATAAAGTCAAAATCAGCATAATCTTATTCAACAACATAACAATTTGACGCAAAACACGAATTAAATAAACAAATTAATCAAATCTATGAAATAGAGACAGAAAAAACTACAAAATCACAACCTAAATCTCTATATTTCAGTAAACTAAATGAATATAAAACGGATTTGAAGACTAACCGAAACTGATCACGAATTAAATCAAACAAATCAATCAAATCTATGAAGTACAAACACAAAAAACTACAAAATCACAACCCAAATCTCTATATTTCAGTAAACTAAATGAATACAAAACGAATTTGAAGACTCACCGAAACTGATCACCACCATTAACACGTCAGAAACCCTACAGCCCTTCGCCGCCATCTCTCTTCCTAACAACCTGCAAACATAACCCAATTAAGACACCTAAATTTAAACTCCATCTCAAACGTTAAACCCAAATGTTAGGGTAAAAGTAGAAACACAGGCATAATATATACCTGCGGATAACAGAGAAATTAGTCGTAGATATGAAGCCGTAACATGGGTGACACGAATTTTTTTCAAGGTTTTGATGCTTGCCTCTTGGGATTCTGGAATCATAATTCTAGATCATGCGAATTCCACCTCCGTGTTATCATATCATCGCTTAGAGTTAGATAATATAGAAGCAGGAGAAGTTAGATTTGAAGACCAAAAGAAGATTTTTCAGAAAGACTAAACTGAGATCGGAGAAAGAAAATAACACCATAAGGCATCAATTGTGAAGTGGCGGAACTCACCTTCCTCATCGTCGGATATGCGTTTGCCGGAAAAAGGCAAGCGATGACCATATATCTAATCATCTAATCGTTGTCGCGACTGCCGCTACTGTGCTCTGATTTCTGATCGGACATCGATTCGCCTTCGAGCTGGTATTTATATCGTAAAAAACAAAGCGATTGAAATGTTTTGTTTGACGAAAAGATGGAAGGATTGAGAACAGGATAAGAATGGTGGTCTGGTAATGAAAGTGTAGGTAATGAGAGAGAGAGATCAGATGGTTCTAGATAATGGCAACATGTGTGATTGTGTTATTTAGAAAACTTTGTTGGCCATAACCTAAAGTTCAGAAAGTCTCCTAGCGCAAAGGCATGTTATGCTTTAATATATATATAATGATCACAGTGATGCTAAAACCACAAACACATAATTCTTCCATAAATCAAGATATATCTGAACTTCAACACAGCCTTAGATTCTGATAGAACACACTAGTGCAATACAAAAAAAAAAAAAAAGATTGAGGAGACAATGATGAAAACCGAGTGGCTCGAAGCAAATATGCTACATCTAACGTCTCGGCCCTTGTAGGTGATGTGTCCTTTAGGTAGCTCTCTTGCCATGAAAACATCGCATTGAGAATTTGTGTCCAATTGCAATTGAATGAAGGAAGTTTGTTACAAACACGAATAGCTAAACAACTCATGCAAAACAAGATCATGCAAACAAACTTTTTAGCACACGTTACCTTGTTTCATACACAAATCAATTTAGACCCAATACCTAAGTATATGATGATTAATTTATAATTATGTATCGCGGATTTACAAACCAAAATAATTATAAAATGTTTACAAATGAAATCCGGTCCATCTACGAAAACTCTTGACATCATTTCCTTCAGAAACCGCCATTCCAATCCCTACTCGCCCATTTTGCCCAATCCCTTGGTAATACAATCTCCATTCATCTTTCTCGCCTTCCATATGAACCAGATATGGTGACCCAACCCGTCCATCATCCCAACAACCTGTTTCTTGGGCGGGCTTCAAAATGGGCCCGCCCTCAACCCTATGCCAATCTTTTAGCCCATCTGAAGATTGAGCCAACCCGATTGACCTCCTTCCATCAACATCCACACCTTCATAAACCATAAAATAACCTCCATCTTTCTTGTTCCTTACAACACAAGGATCCATCACCCCATATTCGTCAAAATCACCAACCCGCCCACCCCCCATGATCTTCCCAAGCTTCTTCCACCTCATACCATCGCGTGAGCGTGCCATCCCTATCGCGAACTGACCCTTTTCCGAATCAAACGAGTGGTAATACATCCTAAGATCACCATTACTATGAAAAACAACTTGTGGGGACGAAATAAACATCGAATCCCATTCGCCTTCCAATCCCAAATCAATCAAAGCTCCACTATGATGCTCGCCTTCTATCCTCGCCAATGCCTACCATCTTGACTCATTGCTAAACCAATTAAAGACCTACAAATCCCCCCAAACTCACCCTTTCCCCCACACCTTTCAGGGTTCTCCAACCTAAACTCAAGAGAATTATCCAAAACTTCCATCTTTTCGTTACTAAACCCGTGTAATACAACCAATAAACCGCATTACTCGCTCTAATCTTTGAACTAGACATAACCAAGACCTCACCTGGCATCACACCATTAGTATCAAAAGCCCACCAATCATTACTAGACTTCATAACCAACCCCACATCACTATTAGACTGAACCACCCCTTTACCTCTTTCCCAATGGATCCCATTACTAGAAACCGCTAACCCGATTGAACCCGGACCCATATTCCCACCGGGTCGCCCACTATACCACATATACCACCTCTCCTCTTCATCACTCAAGAATCTTTTCACCAATGGAGACCCAACTTCAATACTATCCCAACAACCTTGTTGACCCAAATCAAGAACCAAACCTCTTGAAACAAAGGAATTTGTTGATGGGTTTGGTTGATCTGAGGTGGGTTTTTGTGGGTTTTGGAAATCTTGATGTGGGTTGGATGAAAAGGTTGAATCTTGATCTTGGATCACGTTATCTTTATCATCTGAAACAGTGGGGTTTGTGGAACAATTGGCTATAAAGATTGGATTTTTATGGGGATTTTTTGGATGAATATTAAAAAGATTTGATCTTTTGGAAGGTATGGAGGTTGGGTGTGTTGATCTTGGAGTGGAGGGAAACAGAAGGGGGTTAAGGTTAGGTGTTGTTGTGGCCATTGAGAGATGATTGTTTGAGAGAATATGTGAAGATTAGACTGGAAGAAGAGTTGGCAGGTGGTAGACCAATAGGGTGTTGACACGTGTGTGGTTTGATATTTTTGTATGGATTTTTTTATTATTTTTATCTGATGGATTTGGAAGAGTATATGATCTGATCTGATATTTATAGATGAGAAAGTTCAATAGATGAGAGAGTAATCCAACAAGTCAACAACTATGGGAATAGATGGACAAAGAAGAATGTGATACAAAGATAAAGTAATGTGAACTTGATAGGGGCCATATTTGTTCATTTTCCATTTCTAATGGGTTTCTTTTTTAGTACGTAGTAATTTTTTTTACCAATCATACAAGGTTCTTACTATTTTTTTTTTCCAAACTGTGAACCCACAAATCCACTAGTGAGTATCATGTAATACAATCACGTATGTAACTTGCTAACTTGTTTATTTAAATGAGTCAAACGGGTTGGCAAGTGGCAAATGTAATAAACGGGTGACCTCATAAAATATATATTTTTATTCTAACTTTACACGATTAACAAACAATCTAAATGGATTAAACAAGTCAATACATATACGAACCGTTTGATTAAAAGTTAAGGTTACCATTTGATTTCAGTCATGACCATTATGTTTACTAAAATCTTTTGTGGTCATACTCCACAAACTAATAACTATATCAAATGTGTTTGGTATATATCTAAATAGAAGGTAATCAATATTTAACGAAAATTTGATACAAGTATCCTACTAACCATTGGAATCAGATAAAACGCAGTTGTGCTGAACGAGCGGGGTTAGAATCAGAAAACTAAAGATGGGCTTTGGTCAATCTAACTTATGATCGGTTCGGCTTTGGTCAGGTACAGGTTGGCACCATAAAATAGGCCAGTCTGGTCTAGAAAGGAAAAGAATGAGTGCTACATGCACCAAAGCCATAGGCAGGAAAAGAAGGAATTCATATTTACTCTTCAAGGAAGGTATCAAAACTCTTTTGACCAAACAGATCATATTTAGACATGTATGTAGGGCACCATCATCTTAAAGAAAAAGGACTTACAGCCCTTTAAATTTCTTTTTCAAATATTCTACATAACATGCAAAGCAAAGATGCCAAAGACCATAAATACCAGGACTAGATTCTCATAACTCAAGTCGATTACTGTGGCGCCTGCTATGTGTTTATTACAGCTAACAATGACGCACAAAACGTTAATGTAGTAAAAACCTTAATGCAAAAAAAAAAAAAAAAAAAAAAACTACTAAACTTCGGGGTTTAAAAGCGTAAAGTACAGAATATGAGATATTACATGCCAGTGGGTCGGCCTCTGTCTTGCAGCTCAGCAGCCTGCTGCTCCTTTAGCTTGCCGACAATTTCCAAGATTCTTGGATTAAAGAAACGATCATGAACATATTTCTTCTCTTCAGCTTGTATCTCCTTTATAGCACTTGGATACGGGTTTGGAGGGGGTTTTGTTCCTCTTAATCGTGCAATTTCTTTCAGTCGTTTGTATGCCTTCTTTTTTGCTTTTTTCTGTAGCCGATACTCCATCTGTAAAAAAATGCATAAAACCTCCTAAATGTATTCCTTTTGATCATATTAGATAACTGTTGGTTGACGAGTGTTGGGTCTGATTTACTTGACATGAAAGGTTGAAACGGGTTCTGTCCAAAATTGTAAGTTCCGACATGTCTACTATACTTACATGTGCATGATGCACTCAACTTAAGAAGATTAAAGTTTGTAGATACTTACATCTGCTATATCTATAGCCTCCTCTTCACCGACACCTTGCTCCTTTAATTCAAGCACCCGGCAACCAAATATCCGTGATGGGGTCGGGTCAAAATCACAATTCTATCACATAAAGATGTGAAAGATTAGTCAATTGCATAAGTTCTTTAAGAGCAAATAGATCTATGTGTATTAAAGAACATTTGAAAGCCAATGTTAAAACAAATATGAATAAGATTTTATATAATCAAAATAATATGGTCAAAGAAGTACTTAACAGGATCTTCATGCAACGATTCCGGATGATTCTTGTAGAACTTATTGACATAAACATCCTCTGGGAGGCAGATCCGCTCAACTTTGTTTTCAGTTCGAGGAAAGACTGCAGGTGGTGACCTACAAAATTAAATACTTTTAAGCTCATACTAGTGTTATATGTTATAATTAACAGAAAACTAATTGACTGACAAGCTGAAGAGTTTAAAACCAAATTTTTAAAGGCTTTAATAAACAGAGTACATACTTCTCCATAGCTTTAAGCCAAACAGGTTTCGCCTTGGCCAAACCGTTTACTAGCTTTCTTGTTTTTGTAAGCAAGTCACCTTTCGTAAACGACATGGCTTTACTACTGCAGCAACAGCTTTAAGATGCTTCACCTAAACTTGACATTTAAAAGAGACCCAAATTAGATGATTTCAAACAAAAACCTAAATCTCCACTAGAACTTAAGCAAGATAACATTAGTAGCACGGGAGTTGGTTCTAAATGAAAAACACACAGTGTTTGATGTGTTTCGAAAGAATATCTAGAAATAACATATAACAGAATTGTTTAATAAGTTTTATAAACTGATAGAATATGTTGTAACCGGTAGAACAATTCATAATGGTATAATTTCTCTAACTATTGTATATTATGCAGTATCCAAGTATCCATAATGGTGGGGGTTGGGTCCAACTAGAAAAGCCATTGGAGTTAAGGTGTTGCCCCCTTTAAGGTCAAGGGTTCGAGCCCGGCCGAAGGCGAATTTGGTTTAATTTAAGCAGTTTAAAAAACAAAAACAAAAAAGTATCCATAATGGTATAATTTCTCTAATTATTGTATATCATGATTTAGAAAAACAAACACAAAGCTAAAAACACTTGTAACCAGTTATAAGCTAATGATACGTTACACTTTTATCTTTAGATCTCAAAATATGACAGAATTAAAATAGTATCAAACAAAATGTTTAGTGTACACGTAAAGCGTCTCCAAGTTTAGAAAAAAAATGAAAAAAAGAAAAGAAAAAGAAAGACAAACCGCATGGAGCTATGGTAGCTTAAACCCCATGCCCATGTGACCTTGTTACCTTTATTGCTTTATCTCTCACCAACCACTGAATACTTGTTACAAACATGGAATGACTCAAGAATATGAAAGAAAGCTTTTATTGATCAAAGAAATAACCCAAGAAACTACAAAAGAATCAGTAACAAGACTCAAAGATCTAAACAATAGACAAGATCTAAACAAAGACTTTACAGATCAACTCTAACCAATCTACTGATCAAACAGATGATCGACTCTCTACAATAACCAGATACAAGACGTATCTATGGAACAAGAGAATACAAAACCCTAATCTGAATATGATCTAGATGAGAGAGACTATGTAAAAGACTGAGACTGATTAAAGAGTTAAACGAAAGAGACGAATCTCTTTTATAGTGCCTATGGAACCTTCCAGGAGAAAGCACAAAACAACTAATCTCAGCCATACGATCGTAAATGTTGACACGGATCGTGATCAGACGGCTATAAATCATCAGCAACAAACACACTTGAACTCTGGGCCGGACAACAGCTTGGGCTTGACTTCATGGGCTGCTACAACTCTTATCAGCTACTAATGAATCTGGACTGGACCTGAACTCCTTTACTGGACTGGACCTCTACCAACTGGACCTCTATTAATTCTTTATAATCAGCAGCAATACTCATGAAACAAATAACAAACACAACAAAATAAAAGTGTCTTAGTACAACTTATATAACCCAAAGAATCAAACTGGAAATATGCATACCTGTAATTTTAACACCCCCTCTCAGGTTGATTCTTGAAATGGGTCAAAAAGAAACAACTTTTTACACATATCATCATGTAGAGCTGGAAATAGGCCTTTTGTCATGATATCTGCCTTTTGCTCATTAGAAGCAACACTAACAGTTTTAACAACACCCTTAATAATCTGATCTCTCAGAAAATATAAATCCAACTCAAAATGCTTAGTTTTTTCATGAAAAACTGGATTTGCTGCTATTGATAGAGCAGCAGTATTATCACAATGTAAGGACACAGGAACAGTAACTTGTAAACCAAGTTCTCCTAACATATTAATAAGCCACATCAACTCACAAGTGGTAGCACACATTGCTCTGAATTCAGCCTCTGCTGAGGACCTGGAGATAGTTGACTGTTTTTTGCTTTTCCATGAAACTAATGAGTTTCCAAGGAATATGCAAAACCCAGTGACTGACTTCCTGGTCTCTAAGCACTTAGCCCAGTCTGAATCAGAAAAGGCTACTAAGTTAAGATGATCACTTTTAGAAATCAAAATCCCTTTTCCAGGGGATTTCTTTAGATACCTTAATAACCTTATAGCTATTTTAAGGTGACCTTTTAATGGTTTATGCATATACTGGCTTAAAAAGTGCACAGCATAAGAAATGTCAGGCCTGGTATGGGCCAGATAAATTAATTTTCCTATTAGCCTTTGATACCCAGTAACATTACTGAGCTCACTTGCATTCTGTCTGCACAAAGCAGTCAATGCATGATTCTGGTCAATAGGAGTATTAACTGGTTTTGACCCAGTTAACCCAAACTCAGCAAGTAACTCTAAACAATATTTTCTTTGTGATAAACACACACCTTCCTTTGTTCTAACCACTTCAATTCCTAAGAAGTAATTTAAGTCTCCTAAATCTTTAATCAAAAATTTAGATTTAAGACTTTCTTTTACCCTGGTTATTTCATCAAAACTGTTGCCTGTAATTACTATATCATCTACATATACTAGCAGATAGATAGTAATAGAATTAGAATTTTTATAAAATAAGGAATAGTCACATTTACTTTGACTAAACCCTAATTCTAATAAAACATTTACCAATTTCTCATTCCACATTCTTGGGGCTTGCTTGAGCCCATATAATGATTTTTTTAACTTACAGACTTTGTTTTCAGTTTTAGAAAAATAACCATCAGGAAGAGACATATATACTTCTTCATTTAAATTTCCATATAAAAAAGCATTGTTCACATCTAATTGATAAAGTTCCCAATTATTATGAACAGCAATAGAAAGAACACATCTAACTGTAACAAGTTTAACCACAGGAGAGAAAGTTTCCTCAAAATCAATCCCCTGTTTTTGACTAAATCCTTTAGCTACAAGCCTAGCCTTGTATCTTTCTATCTCACCAGTGGACTTATACTTTATTTTGTATATCCACTTACACCCTACAACACTCCTACCCTTGGGAAGTTCTACAAGATCCCAAGTATCATTTCTGTGAAGAGCTTCAATCTCATCATTCATTGCAGCTACCCAGTTTGGATCACTGGCAGCTTCATTGAATGATGCTGGCTCACAACTTTTGTTTAAAGTTGTCATAAAACATCTAATTCTAGGAGATAAATGTGTATAATTAACCACTCTATTAATGCCATATTTGACCTTATTATCTAGGACATAATCATTCAAGTTCCTAGGTAAAACAGACTCCCTTGCTGACTTTCTGGAAGTAGTTTGACCCATACTTTGATCATTTCCTATTCCCTCAGATACAGTATTGATGTTATCATTCTCAGGTAAATCACACTCAACCCTATCAGATCTACAAGGATCAGGACTAGGCTGCTGTGTTGGAGTCACTGCCAAGCCTTCAAGTCCTGTATCCTTGGATGCTGATTGCTGAGACCTGTGTGTCTCTGAATCAACACCACTGTTTTCCTTTCTCTCATCATTGGGAAGATGAGACTCAGGTTGTTCATATTTTTCAAAAAAGTTTAGATGTGTAACTTCAGTCTGATTAAAACCATTTACAGATTCATAAATTTTGTTTTCTTTAAAGGGAAAAATATTTTCAAAAAATTTTACATCTCTAGAATAAAAATCCTTTTTAGTTTCTAATCCAAAGACCTTATATCCTTTTTTTCTCAGTAGAGTACCCAATAAACACACATTTTTCTGCTCTACTAGCCAGTTTATCAGACTCATTTAAATTTGTACAAAAACATAAACAACCAAAAAGTCTCAACTGATCAAGAAAGGGTTCAAAGTTATAAACTACCTCATAAGGAGTCTTTCCACCTAGTACTGAAGAGGGTGTCCTATTAATAAGATAGGCAGCAGTTAACACACAATCTGACCAAAACCTTATTGGGACATTACTTTGAAAAAGAAGTGCTCTAGCAACATTTAAAAGGTGCCTATGCTTTCTTTCCACCACCCCATTCTGTTGAGGTGTATATGTGCATGATGTCTGATGAATAATGCCCTTAGTTTTAACAAAATTTTCTACTTGATTATTAACAAACTCACTGCCATTATCACTTCTTATTATTTTTACTTTAGACTTAAACTGTGTTTCAATAATAGCAACAAAATCTTGTAGATTTTGAAAAACTTCATGTTTATTTTTCATCATGCACACCCATACAGCCCTAGAGAAATCATCAACTATTGTAAGAAAATACTTGAATCCTTCCCTACTAGTAACTCTGTATGGCCCCCAAACATCTAAGTGTATTAAGTCCCCTATTGTTTTGGACTTATGTTCACTTAAGGGAAATGGATCCCTATGCTGTTTGGCCTTTTGACAGACCTCACAGGGTGAGGTTAAGTCAACATTTCCTAAGTTCAACTTTTGTTTAAACATTTTTAAAGCATTTTCAGATGGATGCCCTAATCTATCATGCCACAAATTGAACAAAATGGAACTATTATAACACACCTTTCCTGCCATTACAGAACTACCACAGTAGTACAAGCCATCCACTTGACTACCAGTCACCAGGTTTTTCTTGGTGATTAAGTCCTGAATATAGCAATTATTTTCATCAAAACCAACAAAAAGTTTATTATCCCTAGCTAACTTGTGAACAGATATCAGATTAACATTGTATTCTGGTACTACAAACACATCTTTTAACACAACTCTTTCTGCCAATTTAATGTTCCCTATTTTAGTTACCAAAGCATCAGTGCCATTAGGATGTTTGACTCTAATATTAAGATCAGAAACATTAAAGCATTCAGTTAAGTTTTCATCAGTTTTCACCATATGCTGGTTTGCACCAGAATCTGTTATCCACCCTATAAACCCCCTTTTGTTATATTCACTTACAAAACAAAACACAGGTTTAACCATCACATTAGCACAAAAGGGACTGGTCAAGTTACCTGCAATACTGCAGCTTGCCTGACTCTCATTTTTATCACCTATTAGACTCAGGAGCCTGTTTATTTGATCAGGGGTAAAAGAACTCATTATATTATCTGTACTATCAGAAACACTGTTATTAGCAACCACCTTCTTTCCTTGTCCCCCTCTTGGCCTAAACCAAGAGGGGTATCCAATTACTTCAAAGCACTTATCACTGGTGTGACCAATTTTATTGCACTGTGTGCATTTTAAGTTTTGATTTGATACTTTATTATTTCTTTTAAACTCAGGAGGAGGAGTAGTTTTAGAAAACAGGGCAAGTGACTGCCCTTTCTTGCTTAAATTGCTGGCATTTCTATGAGATTCTTCTCTAGAAATGACAGCAAATGCCTCCTTCACAGTTGGTAAAGTATCTTTTATTAACAAGTTTGTTCTAACACTTTGATACACATTATCCAAACCCATTAGAAACTGCATTAGTTTAATTAGATTACTAAAGTCATTAAACTCCTTTGCAGCATTACAGGTACAAGAAGGTAGTTGCAAAATCTGATCCATTTGTTTCCACATTATGTTTAATCTATGATAGTATTCAGCCACAGATGACCCATTTTGACTAAATGAGTTGATTTTCTGATAAAGATCAAACACAACAGACCCATCTATTTTGTCATAGGTTTCTTTTAACTCATTCCAAACATCACTAGCATGTTTAGAAAACACATGCCCCATATATAGTTCTTCACTAATGGAGTTTAAAATCCAAGTTAATACAATTGAGTTACACCTATCCCACTGTTTTCCTAAGACTTCATCTTCACTAGACCTAACACATGACTTGTCAATAAAACCCCATTTATTCTTAACCTGAAGAGCTAACTGAAGTGCATTAGACCAAACTGTGTAATTTTCAGTACCCTTTAGTTTCACAGTAATTATGTTCAGGTTTGCAGAGTCACTTGGATGTAAGTAAAGAGGATCACTTGCATCCAATTTACTTATTAGAGTGACCTGAGGGCCACCATTTCCTCCCTGATCAATATCAGGTTGAGGACCAATGATAGGACCTTGATCATTTACCATTTTACTAACTCTATATTACACAATTTAACAATATTAATCAGATAGCACTCACAAGCACACACAAGGACGAAGCCGTGTCAGTGATCCAGATTCCTGGTTCGTCACTCAATGGTGCCAGGACAGGTCTTAACACGGGAGTCCTATCCTAATATTCTAAAGCACACACAGCACACCTCAATGCAGAAGAATAAACAGTAATAACAACCAAGCCACAAATCACAGAAGATCACAATACAGAACAGCAGATACAATGAACACGTATTAACAGATAGTTGAGCCAAAGCTCCTAAACAGACAAGTAGTAAGCAAAGGGTTGGAACGATCTAACCGGATTGCAAGCTTCCAAGACTCACTGATTGTAACCTTCACTTAGGGTTACACCTCAGTGAGACACATCCAAGAAGATATTGCCTTCTTCGTTCCAAACCAAACCCTAGCTAGGGTTTCCTCTGACTTCCAACAAAAAACTCCTCCAAGAACTTGAATATTCCAAGATCTGACACAAGCACAGCGGAAGAAGCCACAATAACCCAATATCCAGATCTAAGAGCTCAACCTAGGCTCTGATACCATGTTACAAACATGGAATGACTCAAGAATATGAAAGAAAGCTTTTATTGATCAAAGAAATAACCCAAGAAACTACAAAAGAATCAGTAACAAGACTCAAAGATCTAAACAATAGACAAGATCTAAACAAAGACTTTACAGATCAACTCTAACCAATCTACTGATCAAACAGATGATCGACTCTCTACAATAACCAGATACAAGACGTATCTATGGAACAAGAGAATACAAAACCCTAATCTGAATATGATCTAGATGAGAGAGACTATGTAAAAGACTGAGACTGATTAAAGAGTTAAACGAAAGAGACGAATCTCTTTTATAGTGCCTATGGAACCTTCCAGGAGAAAGCACAAAACAACTAATCTCAGCCATACGATCGTAAATGTTGACACGGATCGTGATCAGACGGCTATAAATCATCAGCAACAAAACACACTTGAACTCTGGGCCGGACAACAGCTTGGGCTTGACTTCATGGGCTGCTACAACTCTTATCAGCTACTAATGAATCTGGACTGGACCTGAACTCCTTTACTGGACTGGACCTCTACCAACTGGACCTCTATTAATTCTTTATAATCAGCAGCAATACTCATGAAACAAATAACAAACACAACAAAATAAAAGTGTCTTAGTACAACTTATATAACCCAAAGAATCAAACTGGAAATATGCATACCTGTAATTTTAACAATACTTGATAGAAAGAAGCTAACTTCAATCAAAAGTTTATCATGCAACAAATCCTAACCTACTTTGGATCCTATTCAACTTCCAATCCGAAGATAAACAGAAATTTCACAGAACTCAAAACAATACACAAAAACAATTTTTATTCAACGTATAACAAACATGTATTCTTCATAATGTCAGGTATCCTAATTAAATGAAAAGGTTAACTGAAATTAATCAATCGTATGCAAAGAAACTAAATTTCATTGTTAGGGCTTGTTATAGACAAAGTAAGGAGAATGAGAGAAACAATCCATATCTTTGAGTGAAATTATTTTACAAATTGACAAAGAACTCTTCTTTACTCATACAACAAAAACCTTAACATCCACAAAGTCAAAATAGATTGATAAAATCAGATATTGAGCTGATCAATCCTAAACACAAAAACACAACCAATACGCATACAAATAACTTACCCGAAACTGATGATCTATTCAACCACAACAATGAATTCTGTGGAGGGTGAAGCGTATATTTGTCACTCAAAGGTGTTTAATTTTCCTACCATACAGGTCCAATATCTATCTGAATATGGAAGTCTCAAATCTGAACCAGAGGTAAGCTCTATAAGCATAGCAATCAAGAACCTTGAATATACGCAGCCTAATAGTAAATATTTTATGTTAGTATTATCCACTTTGATTGAAAACTTGCGAAAATGGTCACTTAAACCTGATTGAAATCAATTGTTGTCATATAAATTATAAAGATTATATACACCAGTCTACAGTTGCACTGAATAATATTCAGTGAATATACATCTCTTAAATTGACGGCATCTCTTTGCCATAACGCCCATTCTGGGGCGAGTAAAATGGTGGATGAGAATGCTATGCGTCCATATATGTAAAGACACATGTTTACACTCATGATTGAGAACTGAGGATATCTATAAACGATTGGAGCTCCAAGTCAATCCCATAAAACTAGAAGTGAGGAACTGAAGAAATCAGTTTCATGATCTGTGCTAACAAATTGTTATGATACCTAATTCTAGTAGTAATGAGATTCAATGAAAAGTTAAAAGGTTCAGAATTCTATAACATTGTTTGTGGCTACAATACAATACAAATTGCAATACTCAGATATTGACGGAAGCCGATTTAAACAAATAATAATGGAGTAATAAAATGGGGTAAATAAAATTAGGGGAAAAGTACGTAGGGTAGGGTAAGGATGATAAAACTTAATCAAAATATCATTAATCATATCGGCTACCTTCACTTCAACTCCGGATAGCTGATTTGGCAGTGCCGGCACTTTGGACACGACTGTGGGAAGTGGAATTCGTGATTCGTTGTTATGAGAGTAAGTTACAAATATTGTCCCTGGAATATTATGATTCTACAACATTAGCCACTTCATTTATAAATATTGGTCCAAGGTTGAAGATGAACAAAAAAAAAAAGGATGTTGTAAAAATCAGGAAGTCGATAGGTTATTGAGTTTTTTTTTTTGTTAATCAGTAGTTTGCCTAATAGGCCGGGCCAAAAATCAACAATTTCAGTAAGATTTCATGAAAATTTGTAATTCCAGCCAAAACCTGTATATTGCGGCAAGTTTCCGACCAAACCATGTGGATTCTAGCGATTAATTATGTATAGTTAAAAAAATGGGTCGAGAGGGATTAAAACCTGCCTATTTAAAATATTACCTATAAAAATGTGTGTATATATATAAAGATATGAAAATTACATATAAAAATCGCAATCAGATTAATCGCTAGTCCCACTCCGCTGACCAACTAGCGCCTAACGAGTTCTACAACACTAGCCTGGCCCTAAACCGGTACTAAAAAAATCACAAACCAAAACTAAAACCGGGCTAAAACCGACACTAAAAACAGCCAAACAAGCCGGAACATACCAATATCTTCGTCTCGATTCCCTGTTTCAAATCTGGTGAATAATCACCTAGAACTGTTAGTTTCAGCTAACGGCGTTAGTGCGGGTTAACGGGGATGCATTGAGAGTAAAATGTCTGAAAGGCAGGACTGATGGAAATAATAAACTTAGATTGAATTATTATCGGCCAAGTGTAAAAAGATATGATTAATAATTCCATTTTGCCTTCTAAAAATTACATATTTAACCCATTTTTCTCTCTATCTTTCCCTCAAACGCCGTCGTTCACAGTTACACAGGAACTGCAACAATGGCGTGCTTCAGGACTGCAATCGTGAGAACCAATCTAGACACCAAAGTTTCTCACCTTTTCGCCGTCAAAAGGTGTATTCACGCCGTCACTCAACCGCCGCCTCTTGACAGTTCCATCAGTTGGTTAGCCCCATCGCCGCCGTTAACTTTGCCGGAAACCGACAGAAGCGTAGACCCGTTTCACAACGGGTTCGGGTCTGGTATCCATTTTGGAACCGGGTCTATGGAGCTCATGGCTGTTCCTAAAAAGAAGGTGTTTTGTTTAAAACCCTAATATTTCATTGTTTATTGTGTTTATGTTTTACAGCTTATGTTATTGAATTGATTTTTGTGTTTGAATGCTTTAGGTTTAGGTTTAGGGTTTTGCTATTTAGCAATTATTATTAAATTGAGCAATTATTAAGTTTATCCTTTGTCAATCTTGATGGGTATTCTATCTAGGTTTAATATACAAACAACATATTTCCCTTACGCCAAGTCGTATTATGAACAAGCGTGCCAACTGCCTCGCGAATGTGATGTGTGCGCCTTCGCCTTCGCCTCAGCTCGGGAGACCTCAAGTCCTCAACGCCGTGTGCTGTTTGAAACATATAATGTGGCTAACTAAATTTTGGAATTTTCATGGTTTGAAAAGAGCAAGTGTCAAAGGCATCTAACCTGATACACGTTACATTATTACTTTGTCGTTTTTGCAATTGAATTATTAATGTTAAGATACTTATAATTGCTCTGATCGCTGCAATCCACTGTTTTTTTCTGTTAAGATTTTTAAGTTTTCTTGTTGATGTTTGTTTTAACGGTCATCTTTTTTATGTTTTGGCAATTACGACTCTGTAGTGAAAGTAAAAAAAGGGTATGTGGAGGAGACCCTCTGGCCCCTGGTATCCATATTGGATACCGATCATCCCACCCCACAAGGGTTATGATCCCGGCAAAATACCTCAAAGCGCTGCCCACAAGATTCGAACTTGTCTCCTCTCATGCCCAACACTTATCATTGGTAATGGGTACCACTAGGCTATAAGCCCATTGGTCTGTAGTGAAAGTAGGAACAAAGATATTTTAGATTATTTGTTTTCTAGTACCCAAAACTGCGCAAGGCCAAAATGTTGTTTACCTAGACAACTAATGGTGTGTTTATGTGTCCTGTGAAAGTAGTAACGTGATTCTGAATAGTGAGAATAAGGAAAATCATCAATAATAAACGAGCTAACGGTATAGTGTTTGGATAATAGCATATAATAGTTGTTTGGATGTTTGGCAACTGGCAAAGCTCTTAGTGTTAAGGAAGTAATGCATTAAAATGACCAAAGTTACTTTTTTGCGAAAACAAGTACATTGTACATACGTCTTGTGACTTTTGAGATGTCAAAGTCCCAAATTACGTTTTAAGAAGGGGTCATTAGGTAATCTTATTCTACATTTTATATGTTGCAGCTTGTATGAAACTGATTACTTGATCCCTAAATAATTTTATGACCAGAAGCAGAACCTATTTTATTCAACAATTAAAAACTAATTATCACCGCCACAAGTTACAATTATTGATTTTAGCACCGTTGCGTTGGGCCAAAGATCTCTTGGATTTTTTGCTGATATTATCTTGTTTTTTATCCTTTACAATTTTTATCATCTTGATTTTGTAGTCTATATGAAGCATCTTAATCGATTTAGAGTTTTTAGTGATGTTTTGTTGATGATTCCAGACTTCTCCCCACAAACGCGGGATCAGAAATGGACCAAAGGCTCTAAAACCCATTCCTGTCATAATACGTTGCAAGTAAGCTATCTACTTCATGTCTTGAAATGTTGCAGTTACATGGGTCATACCTAAACTGAAAAAAATTGTAAATTTTAGACCTTATACTTCGTCATCATATGCTCGTTAAGTGTCAGCAAATAATTCAATATCTAAACCTTATACGATATTCTTGCAGGGTTTGTGGTCGAGTCAAACTACCTCATTTTTTCTGCTGCAGTGGGCTTAGGGACACAGATGCACCCAACGGTTCAACCAGTTGACCACAGGTAAGTTGGAATGGGTTCTCCGAACCATCATGGACAGAGACCTAGATCTGACCGACCCAATGCATTCTCCTTCTGGTTAAATATTCAGTCTAGTAATTTGAACGGCTTGTATTTCAATAGGATCATGAAAGATTATGAATTGTCACCTTCTCGTGGTTCATTGCGTTTTTTGTATGGCAAGTATGTGGGAACAATAATGTACGACTGTCATTCGACTATTCAGTGACCTTCCCATCATGCATGTTACTAAAATTTTATTACTTTCAATGCTCTTTTTCTTGTTAGTCTTCTGTTGTGTCTGTTCTACATCCATACACCATTGTTCCATTGTTTATTTCATGAGAATTCTGTTCAAAATGCTTAAGCAATTGATTTCATGACTCACTGCTATACCAATCATTCGTATGTCTTAAGGTTTCCTTTTTGATGTTTGGATTCCTAAACTAATAATTACTAATAATTTAAAAAAAATCGTCGATTAGAAATACAGCATATCTGTTATGCTTTTTGTGTCACAAATCTTTGAGTTCAAATTTCTAAGTCCTCTTAATATGCATGTGTGTGTAAACCTTAATTTGTTGTAAAATTGCTCAAAGTAGGGTGTTCATGGGCTTGGCTCAGTTGTAAACCAAGTTGGCTCGGCTCAGTTATAAACCGAGTTGGCTCGGCTCGGATTTGAAATCGAACTGAAAATCTAAGCTCGAGCTCGGCTTGGTTTGGCGCGAATTTAAAAAGAAGAATTAGAATTGGCTTTCAAAATTCAATAGTAATATTATTCAATAGTCCAAAATAACACATTCAAAGTAAGTTCAACATAATACATTACAAGCTAAACTCAAGTTTAACAATAAAAAATAACTCACAATTTCAACGAAATACAGTATAAGTTCATAAGCATACGAATTAATCCCAAATATGCAATAAATATTCGATTACACTACTAAATACTGACATCTTTGAAATAAAAAAATACAATTATGTTTGATAACTTGAATATTTGGACAATTATCATTGTGTTACGGTTTATTATAATAACTTTGATTAGTTGTAAATTCTATCCATAGCACATAATCGCTATGCTATTATTAACATACTAGTGGGAGAGCCCGCGCGTTGCCGCGGGTACTTTTGTGTTTTTGGCACATGTTACGTGGCCGGTTCGACGTAATTTATTTTCATATCAATTTGCAATAAGAATCAACTACGAACTCCCCGAGAAAAGGAGCCAAAGTGGTATTGCCATCAAAGTTGGTCAGCGTTTTAGCGGCGTTAGTCATTGGAATATGAAGTTGTTGTGTCAAGCAGGTGATCGTATTCATCAGAGATCCCATCAAAGCTAGCTTCTCACCCACCTCATATGTTGCACCAATATCAAGTTAACTTGTGAAAGTAAAAAAAAACAAGTGGAACCTCTTTGCAATTTTAAAAGTAAAATAAAATATATATTAAATTGAGGAAGATATAAATTACCATTTTTGTTTATTCTCTTTTAAGTCTACTATTTTCTGCACAAAAAGCATTTGTAATCTAAAGCCAGAGCATATTGGGGTCCATGTGTATTGTATATATAATAGAACTGAGCTATACAGCTTAAGAGAACATCAAAAAGAGGAATATACATTAATATTTGGTCGTTAAAAGAAAAGAACCAAGAAAAAAAATACGAGTTGGCAACTTCGACCCATTTATTCATGAATAGGTTGGTTTAGTTATGGTTTATTCCTAACGGGTGAAACTCATCCTAGGTATACTTGTAGTACTTGCCGCCTCCTCAAATTTTTTATATAAACATATTGCAATAAGATAGTTGTCGTTATTATATTTAACGCGTTGACTGTTTATAACAAAAGAATAAGTTGGTAAAGATATATTACTTTTGGGTCAAATCAAGTAATTCATCTTACCAACAGGCCAAGAGAAAGAATATGCATGGAGATTTTGTTTACCCTGACATGAGAAAATTGTAGAGCAACAATGAGAACACAAGCCAATCCTGTCAAAAGTATACAAAATCCCAAAACAACCTCCAAAAGCATGGAGGTGTAGTATACAGACATATCAGCAAGAAAATACATTGTTGTTGTATGCCCAAATTTACCCCACACGATTAGGGCTACATGTTTATAAACAGATTAAGGCCAAAAAAAAAACTACCCAATCGGTTGGGAAACCAATGTTTGCATACTATAGTATGACTTGTCAGCCCACACTAAAAACTATTTGTTTCAACTTGAGCCAATTTTCACATGTCCAACCTGACCAGGCCAATTTGGAAATGTACTAAAAATAATTCATTTCAACCGACACAAAAATGGCCCATTTCAACCAAAACTATTTTCACACATTACCGATACAACTGACCCGCCCAACTTGCAAGTAACTCCTATGTTGCAATTCACATAATCACTTTAATAATGGGTCATTTACGTGGTTATGGATAGACAAGGGATGGTTTACATGAATGGATAAATGAAATTATAAATATGAACCCCAAGGCGTAATATTTATTTCAAATTATTAAAATGTTATTGTCACCTACCCAACAATTTCATATCGATTAAACTCATTGTTAAGCATAATTCTACAGTATGATATAGTACAAAAAATTTGACATTAAAAATATAATTGAATATGTTTTATCTATATTGTTTATGTTTCTGGTCATGGAGCATAAATCTTAAATCCATTCAAATGATTATAAAGCACCTTCATAAACATATCAAATCTGCAGCTTACGCCTTACATACCTTTTTAGGAACCATATATCATTTGCAACTAAATCAGTTAGTTATTACCTTTTGATATTGAAATTTTTTTGAACAATTTATTATTTTTTGATGTTGTTATGTTTTGTTGCAAAAAAAAAAAAAGATAAAAAACTGCATAGGGGAACAAATTTTTAATCACTCAAATGATTCTTCACATTAGGTTTGTTAATTAACATATGCTTTTAAAGCACAAGTGTTTCTATTCATACAATATAATTTGTTCAAGAAAGCATTGAAAACCTATAACAGACCAAGTAGACAAACATACTTTACAAATATATACATTAAGAAGCAAAACTTACTTCTTCTCTGCAACCAACCCAGTATGTAAGCAGTTTCTCATGCCCTTAAAACCGCATCAGGAGCTTGAAATAACTTTTAATCACACTCGGTTGACGCCCGTAAAACCCCATAATACACCTTGTTGCTATTAATAGTTATTCAGAACAAATAGGTAACGGAAAACGTGAGCAGTCAAGTTAGCTTGATCTCTTAATTCAGAAACTTTTGATCACATTTGTTTCGAAGCTCGTCATGTGCAATGGCTCACAGATTGAGTCACAAAATTTGCAGGAAGCTTTCAATGAACAAATTCAAGCGATGTCAGAGTTTCTTTGTTTTCTCTATAAGTTTGCACGGACCTCAACCTGAAAATAAAAGGTTTATAAATAAAGAATATAGCAATATTGAAGGAATATATGATAATACTAATTACCTCCTCTTAAACTTGAGCCAGTGACTATCAGGAAAAAAACACAATAAAATGATCCTTTCTTCGTGTTACACCAATGTTAGCTACACAATTAACACTTTGGAGTCTGAGACGTTTGCAGTTAAATAAAGACAAAAAAATGCTTAAAAATTATTTATGTGAAAACTATGCATGCGTATGATGAAAAGGATCATGAAAAATAAGGCTTTACCTACCATGTAGACCAAATCCTTCAAATAATAAGTGGTTTCACATCTCCATTTGTTCACAAGAGTCCAAGAGCCTCGTCGTTGAAAAAAGGAGAACGACGACCTTTAGAAGAGGAACATCCATGAGAATCGATAGAAGAGAAAGGGGAAATGATGGAATTCATTATCAATGTTCAGTTATGGTTGTCGATTTGAATGAAAATAGCAAGGTCGATTCAGTGATCTTTCAAGAAATTAAGTTATGGCGAATTAAAGAAATTGTAGGTTATTAGTCGATTGATCTTCCAAGAGCTGATGTTTTAGTCGATTAGGTTTATATTTTGTACCATTGGTATCAAATGTGGTACAAAAGGGCATGAATGGAATAAAATGACAAAAGATTACACTTTTGTGAAGGGACTCTTCATATGCCATCTTAAAAGGGAGAGGAAATTACTTTTCTAGACATGTCTCCTCCTTAATAAGGTAACATAGATTATAGATTATAGATAATGTTGTACACATTCTTTTCTCTATTTATAACTAGTGGGATTGCCCGCGCGTTGCGGCGGGTACTTATGTTTTCTAGGCGCACCTTGTGTAGCGGGTTTGACGTAATTTATTTTTAATACCAATTTGCTAAGATAATTGATGTATCAATTCACAAAAAGAAAAAAAAGATTACAATGCAAAGATTCAATCTTGAATATATGTACCTGCATTACAGGTTGCCATCTCTATCAAAACCCAAATGTCATATACAACAAATCTCCATCTTATGATGAGCCACCTAGGAGTCAGAGTCGTAGTCCTGTTAAGGAGCGATCTCTACCATATAGTGAACCAAGGAGTCGGAGCACTATGATGCTGCCATGTAGTGAACCAAGGAGCTGGAGTCGGAGCATTGTGATGGAAGTACTGTAATTGCATTTGCACATAAAAAGCATATGGTGTTTCCATCTACACAATATATAGGACAATACACAGTCAGAAGTCAAAACCTAGTGGTTGGACATAATAGGAAAATTCCAAATATACACATCAAACATGTTTACGATGAAGACATGATATTTGCATGTGTTGGAGACCCAAGTAGTAAAGGCTAACATTTTTTATACATCTGAGTTCTTGTGGGTCGGGTTGAACAAGTCAGGTTTAGTACGGGTCGAAATAAACCAGGAGAGGTTTACCCGCACACTTTTTTGACCATTCAGTTTTTGATAAATAAGTATCACAAAACAATATTGTTGTTTATTACAATGATAATCTAAATCTTTAAATGTAACAATTATAGAAGTATATATCACTATATGAATTGAACCATTCATAAGTTGCCCTGTAATAATTGATGCAGCCGGTTTATTTATTTATCAGTTATTCTATTTTAATGCAGGATTTGCAGCTGGACCAGTTGAAGGACTAAGTAAAATATCAGTGGGAGTTGACACATTTTGATGGACAACTTCTGACGGTTGCTTCAAGCTACACATACCAAGAAGCAAATGAATTGTTAGTATATCTTGAGTCTTGACTCATCCTGATTGTTTTTTTTTCTTATATATTTTCATCCATTTTTGTCGACTAAATCTAATATCGAAGGGTTTTAAAGCTGAAGTATATAAATATTGAAAATCTTTACAGGGAGATACCTCCAATGATATACATACATGAAATGAATGACCAATCCATCAGTTCCTTTTCAGATGGAAGTTCAAAATAGCACAAACACAAAGGTCAAACTCAAAAGACTTGAATGTCTATTTCATTGTGCTGTCTGTTTTATTTAACCAAACAAACAGTGAAAGAGAACATGGCATATTAAGTTACTGTGAAACGAAAAACTGCCTCAGGAAGTTAAAGATGGTCACTATATTGTTTATAGAGTTTTAGCATAAAATACCAGTATGCTTGTCATTGTATTTCCTATGTACATTTGAGTAACTAAAAGATAGCTTTTTGCCCCTTTGGTCATTATAAGGTATTTTCATGATGACCCAATTGGTCAATGACTTTAGCAAGCCTACATGATAATCGAGGTGGTACAAAAAAGCCTCATGATGACCCAAAAAGAACAAAAAAACATCTTTTAATTACTCAAAACTGCATAAAAAGAGTAGACTGGCCAAAACAGAACAGAAGTGGAAGTATGCAAAAAAAAAAACATTGTTTTCAAAATAGTAAATAATTTTATAAGAAGCAAACAGATGAGACTTACAACCCCACGTCTGCCAAATCAAGGGCAGCCTGAAATGTTGTTTCCATTGATCCGCCATCCCGACATTTCCTGAGAAGAGAAAACAATCAGCTTGTCATTCTCAAAATGCTTAATATTTACTTATATCTTCTTAAGATCAACTACACACATTTTTCCTAGTTATCAATTTAATCTTTTTTTAATCTATAATATATCGTAAAATTAAGGTGTACCAGACTCTATAACCTTGGCAAGTTGTTCAGCATTATCAACTTCATTAAAATATTCTCTCAAGATGACAGCAAACATCCTGTGGTGAGTAGGCAGTTTCCATAAATTCTTGGATATCAAGACTACCAAGTTCTTTCATGGTGGTTGTGTTGAAAGTTGTAGTCTCAGGGCTTGGACTTCCTTTTATAGCTGAAGCAACCTGTGTGTGACATATATCCAGTGATGGCAGAAGCACAATCATGCAATGATTTGATTCTTGCCATGGTGTCAGTTGGTGGTTGTTCTATTACATCAATCGATCCATGGGACGTCCAGAGGGTGTAGAGCATTGACTTTCAAAGCTCCCAATGGGGCAGATTGTACTTCTGCCACCACCAACGATGGGCAGGGGTGTAGTAGATGTTGAATGGATGTCTCTAAAAGGTGATTTGGGCGCAGTTATTTGGCTCACCTTAGCAACACTTGCCAAAGAAGATGCATCCGCAAGGAGACCCGATACAAGAACGTAATCTTGATCAATCAACTCTAACGAGTCCACTACTGTTCAATGCGAGATAGTGAAGGGGGATGAGATCAAATATAACAATAGTTAAGAGTGGAAGAAGGGGGAAAATATACAGTAATTTACACACGTAGAACCTAGAGATGGGAAGATGCACTGGTCAAGTTGGTTGGGTTGACCAACCCAAAACATGTTTGGTCCAAAGTCATAAATTTTTTCATGAATAACTAATGTGAAATATGATCCCAATTTGTCTTATTTCATTGAAGTCCTATAACATCTTTGTTAACAGATGAGATCAGATTCAAATCAACTTCAAACTCAAATTGTTGAATACTTGAATCCGACCAAATGGATTCCGGTAAACTGGAATATGAAACGCTTATGTGAAAATCAGCAAAATTACAAAAAAAGGAAAAAAAATAGAATCGAAAGCAATTAAATTACCTTGAAATTTTGTCTTCACCAATCACCATTCAACATCGTGCATGTTATTGAAACAACTCTAATTGAAAATAAAGGATTACTGAACCCTTAACACTACAAAGTATAATGAGTAAATTCAAAGAAGTGTTCATCATATCTAAACGATTAAACTAATGTATTTCCATGGAAATTAAATGTATGAACAATTAATACAAAATAAAAGAAGAAGAAATCATATCAAATTAAACCTCTCAATGATGAATTTCATACTCAAGCCTCGCCACCAACCCTTCGCTTTCCTGTAATAAACAAATTGATTGATAAGAACCAAAACACATAACTAAAAGTTCATAAACAATTAACCTATTCAATGTTAGAGAAATAACCCTACCCATCTTCTGTAGCAAAAACTACCCATGGTAGAAGCTATGAAACGGAAACGATCGACTCTGTCACTGTCTCTGCAAACGACGCAAGGAGGATCTTGTTTTGGTCTTTTATCTATTCTAACATCAGACTGCAAACGAAAAGAGTAACTTAAATACAGATACTCTTAAAAATTACCCACACCGTATAATCAGATCATAGCAAAAAACAGCAAGAATTCGGGCCAAATCCTTCCCTGTCCTTATAACTTGATTAAAAAACCACCACACACATTCTCTTACCTTCAACATACGATGAAGCTATGGGTGATGTCTCCCCTTTCAATTAGAACAGAGAAGATGAAATTGAGTGCTGAATTGGATAGAAACAGAAGGAGGAAGAGACTTACTTGCAGGAGATGGGTTTTGCTTGCGAGAGAACTTGATTTTGCCCATGAATTTGCAGCTAACAATGGAGTTAACGGTGTTGATGATTGATGTACACGATGATGAAGAGACTTCAATGTTCATTTAACCCCATTCAATGATGGGGCGTTTCAGAAGAAGAGAGTGGAAGTAATGTTGAGGGTCGATTAGTCTGGACAAAGGGCAGGGATGGAAAACATTTTTAGGTTTTAACTAAAATGTGAATACAACTTTACTAATGTACCCTTCTTTGTGTCTTAATGTTCCACAAAGTTCCAATTATAACCTTATTATGTAAGCATAAATCACTTGTGCATGTTGCTTCTTAAGTTGTACGCAATTGAAAATTACTATCCTAGCCGTCACTCCTCCTTAATAAGATAATATAGATATTAAATATGTAACAAGTTTCTCCTCTTTATAACATTTTTATAGTATGTTATTTGTATATAAAAATAATATATATTAAAAATTAGAATCATCCAAGCTAAACCGAGCGAGCTTCGAGCCACGAACCTTTTGGACAGCCCTAGCTCAAAGTTATGTAACGTACCATTATAAAATCACAATATTTTTATCCCTAAACTGTATAATACACGAGTGTATAACTTGGTACCAGCAGTGTGTCCGCTTGATTCAACGAAGAACATAAATACTTCTAAGGGTATGCATGGTTAGGTTCAGTTTGATTATTAATCTCAACCGAAACCAAAATCATTGTTTAATTGAACTTATTAACTAATCGGTTAATTAGTTCAGTTTATTTATAAGATTGTCGCTTTTTAGTTTGGTTCAGTTAATTTTTGTTAATAACCAAAACCAAACTTTGGCTAAATTTTTTGCTTTAAAGTACACAAAATGGGAGATATAGATACATGAAAAAGAAGTATAATTGTATAAAAGCTAATAATATATGAATATATGAATTGTTTGGTTTCAGTTTGGTTAATTTTGGTTAACTAAGGGTAAAAAAACTAATAACCGAATTTAAGTTAATTCAGTTTATTGGTTAATTCACTTTTTAATTTGTTTGGTTTGGTTTGGTTTCATCTTTTTTTGGTTTCCTTCGGTTTTAGTTATTGCTTACCCCTAGATATTGTTAATCACGTACAACATCAATTTTTTAAAATAAAAAATAATATCAATACTATATACTCAAATTAAAGAAATAAAATATTTGTTTTTATGATATATAATTTTGTTTATTTTTTAAAGTATTAACCTATGAAAAATTACGATCATTTAAAAATGGTTGAGTAGGTGGCTTAAGATAAAGAGAAAAATTTTCTTAATTTTAATTTTCTATAAAAATAATAATAATATCTAGGAACGGATAGACTAGCATCACTTGTTATTTCTTAACCACCAATAACGATAACCTCCAACACTCCAACCATGTCCACCTTCTTCTCCACCTTCACTCCAAACCCCATCACTTCCAAACCATTCCTCCATCACACCCATACCCATACCCACCACCCCTTCACCGTCAAATGCAACTTAACATCATCACCACCACTTCCTGCAGCTGTTCACACCTTCTGGAAATGGTTCTCTGATCAAAAGGTGGTCTCCTCCAAGTCTCCAGCAAAGCCCGGAACCGTAACCGAAGGACTCGGGTTGGTTGCCCAGAGAGATATAGCTCGAAATGAAGTCGTTTTGGAGGTGCCCAAGAGGTTTTGGATTAATTCGGATACGGTTTCGGGTTCGGATATTGGTCGGGTTTGTGATGGGTTGAAGCCGTGGATTTCTGTTGCTTTGTTTTTGATTAGGGAGAAGCTTAGGGGAGAAGATGAAGGTTCTAGTTGGAAGAATTATGTTAATATTCTTCCTCAGTCTACTGATTCCACTATTTTCTGGTGAGTCTGTTTTTCTTTTTATTTAAGTTTATTTAACTGGGTTAGAAACGCGTGTATTAAACGAGTTGAATAAAGGAAATAGTAATAGAAGTATTATATAGTTAGTAATAAAAAATTAGTAATTATAAAAATGATACATTTGGCTTCCTAGCACCTATTCGTTTCTTGACCAGGATCTAACAGGTTATCCACAACAACAGTTCATCTCCAGGGGCAGGGGTTTGTATTTGGTAGGCTAGGATTTGCAATTCAGAAAGGGGTGGCGGCGCAGCTTGTTGCCCGTCTACCTTCTGTTTTGATGTAACTTGAGAAGTTTTAGAAATAAATAAATGAATCATTTTTATTGAAAAAAAATGATGTTTTGAGATAATATGTGTTTGAATTTAAAAAATAGAATACTAAGACAGACTGTAGTGGTGAGTGGATTGGGCGTGAAGCTGGCCCATACCGCCCAAGACCACCGCTCCCAGGGCGTTTTCTTTGTTTCTTTTTTTTTTTGGGGGGGGGGGGGGTGGAAATTTTAGCGCCATTTTTGTCGTGAAGATGGTTTCTTTTTTGGGAGCCAATCAACACTCTCCAAGTGGAAGGGGCGTTTTATTTTTCATGTATCACTACGTTCGGTCTAATGGGTGAAACAAGAGAAGTGAAAAAAGAATCTTGGGCTTACATAATTGTACATGTGGCGCAACAAGTTACTTATGTATTAAGGGAAATATTAAATAGTTAGTAAGGAAGAATTAGTAATTATGGAATGATATTTTGAGATAAGATGTGTTTGAAATTAATAAATAGAGTGCGAATGGGTGAACATGAGGAGTGGAAAAAGAATCTTTGGGTCGCTTAATTGTGACACAAGGCGTGACTAACCACTTAGTTATTTATTAAGTATAGATGTGTTAAGAGATCTTCTTGATAACTAATAACTGAGCTTATGTTTGGTGCTTTTCCAGAACAGGTCAGAAGAGGAGCTCTCTGAGATTGAAGGTTTGTGAGATTATGTTAAACTTTGTTACTGCATATCAGAGCAGGATAACATGTTATTTCTTTTCTCTTAAAAAAAAAAAAACTGATAGCAAACTACTTGTATGTTAATATGTTATATCTTTACATCTATTCAACTAAAGGCATACATACTGGATATAGACTATTAACCTAAACATAATAATTAATGAGTCATCTTGAAAAGTGAATAGCACCATGTACTAGACAGGAAATAACTTGTAATTCTTCAAGCATGTCATAATATACATGTTATTTGACCCATAAAACCAATGGAAATGCTAAAAAAAATACTTTTTTGCATGTAAATCTTTGATTAAAATGAGGTTTTAACAGGAACTCAACTTTTGAGCACAACATTGAGTGTCAAAGAATATGTGAAGAATGAGTTTCTACAAGTCCAAGATCAAGTCATTCTTCCTAACAAACAACTCTTCCCTTTTCGGTTACACTCGATGACTTCATCTGGGCTTTTGGTATACTGAGATCAAGGGCATTTTCACGACTCCGTGGTCAAAATCTTGTCTTGATTCCCATGGCAGACTTGGTAATCACTAAAACTTCTGGTTGTTTTTATGCATCAGTCTCCTACGTAACCTAATATTGACTTAAATGTGCATGAGGCGCTGCCTTAAGGCTCAGCTGGGATGCTTTCCAGATCGCCTCGGCGCCTCAAGCACGCTTTTAAAAACCAAACTAACACTATTGTTATTCACAAAGTTGTTGAAAGTTCCTAGTAAACATGCATAGAGTATAAACGTTGTAACAGTTTCGTTCTTGATATGTGTATATCATTGATGTCAGATCAATCATAGCCCCAGTATAACCACAGAAGATTACGCATATGAAATCAAAGGGGCTGGCCTCTTCTCCAGGGATCAAATATTCTCTTTGAGAAGTCCTATACCAGTTAAGGCTGGTGAACAGGTGAGTCATAACTCACTCCCTCTGACTTCTCGAGTCGTACGTATATATAAATTTACTTAAATATTTAACAATATATTTATATATATAGGGGACGGTTATTGTACAAAGTAATGAAAACGTGCGAAGTGTGCGAAGTGTCACTTTGTACATGATAATTACGTAATGATAATTACGTAATGTTTTTGAATATTCATGAAGCCATTACGTAATTATCATTACGTAATTATCATGTACAAGTGACACTTCGCACACTTCGCACGTTTTCATTACTTTGTATTTGAACCTGCCCCTATATATATATATTTAAATTGTTTCAGTTTCTCGTGAAGTTTATAATCGTTACAGAATGTCCCCTAAAACATACAGATTTTGAACAATTATGAAGTTGACATTTATTCATTTGACTAAAAAGTCAAAACTGTTTTTTACGGTTTACTAGCTCTTATCTGAGTTCAAACTCTGGCAGGTCTTGATCCAATACGATCTGAACAAAAGCAATGCTGAGCTGGCACTCGACTACGGATTTATAGAATCGACACCCGACAGAAATACATATACCTTAACACTACAAATATCAGACTCAGACCCCTTTTTTGATGATAAGCTAGATATTGCTGAAACTAATGGCACAAAGGAAGTTCAATATTTTGACATCACTCTAGGACAGCCTTTACCGCCTAAGATGCTACCATATTTAAGGCTAGTAGCACTTGGTGGGACAGATGCTTTTCTTCTAGAATCCATTTTTAGAAACGCGGTCTGGGATCACCTTGAACTGCCGGTTAGCCGTGACAATGAGGAGGTCATATGTCAAGTTGTACGTGGTGCTTGCAAGTCTGCTCTTTCTAGCTACCGCACCACCATTGAAGAGGTATGTAAACTTCATCTTTCGGTTCCTGGTCCTATTTTTAGATGTGGCAACTTCAACCCATCTAACGGGTCAAATGAGTAAAAGATAAAGATCGGCTACAATGAAAATGAGTCGAATGGGTTGAACGGGTCAATGCCCTATTTATGCAAAATTTATAAAATCTCATATAATATCATAAACGCGTCAAATGAGTAAAAGAAAAAAGATCAACAAAAAGGAAAACGGGTCAAATGGGTTTAATGGGTCGCAGCAGTAGCCCTATGTATACAAAATATATAAAACCTCGTAACTTTATAAATGGGTCAAATGAGCAGTCAATGAGTGAACTTATGGGTTTGCAGGATGAGAAGTTGATAGAGGGAGGCAACATGGACCCGAGGCTCGCAATCGCGGTTGGGATACGCGCAGGAGAGAAGAAGGTTTTGCAACATATAGATGGGATCTTCAAAGAGAGGGAAATGGAGTTGAATGAATATGAATATTATCAAGAGAGAAGGCTTAGAGATCTTGGTTTGGTTGGAGAACAAGGTGACATTATCTTTTGGGAGCCTAAATGAGACATCGAATCTGGTTTACAAATCCAGAATTATGTACAACTTGAATTCGGGAACTTTTATAGCCAAGCTATCATTTTTAGAAATGACCATTTAATCTCAATTCGCTTTACATGGTATTAGCGCTAAATTTCTGGTACGACATAAACCTTGGTTAGCCACCACCAATGCTCTTGGTCCGTAAGACCATAACCGCACCAATTTTTCCTCCCCGAACCATAGCCCCCATTCACTGTTCCATGAGGTGATTGTTTGTGTCTATGGCAACCGAAGAAAGCGTGTGGAAATCTCTTGTAATTAACTACATAATTTGAATAATCCATGAAGTAAGCTTTTTGTAAACCATCATAACTGTGGTGTAGATTTACATAAAACCATGTTAATACATGTATACTTGGCAAAAGTATATAAATCTTGAGTAGATTTTTTTTAAATAAAATAGGAACAATCTACACATCCATTTCTTCTTACACACATCCAGTATCTGTTATATGCAAACAAAAATACTTAACATCATAGTGGCATACTTGTTATGTGTCTTCAAATACTTGACAAATAGTAGGCTGCAAAATGAAGATTCTATAAACAAGACACAAACTCATAACTCAGAATGAGAACACCAACTGCATCAGTTCCAGTTTAATCTTTGGTCGCTTTCGAGCTGATAGTATTTCATTCATTTGGTCGATTTGAATGAGAAGCGGTTTTATTTTCTGCAAGCAGAATAGCTAACAGTTTGTATGATAGTAGATAGTAATCATCACTTCATGAGTTCATGCCATGTCTAATGCCAAATCATCAATCATATAAGTATATAAACTCATATAACATTAGCAATGAGCTTGCTTAAGTATTGGATACTCGTTCATGAATTTATTGGTGACAAAATGGATGGGTAGGCAAGGCCGCAAGGGCAGTAAATGAGCTGAGGCCAACCAAACTCGACTATGCTCAAGTTTCGCTTGGTTCGAGCTCTATTTCCTATCTCGCAACGTGAAACTTGACTAGCTTATACTCAATTTAACACAAACACCATGTCCCTTGCCATGAATTTACTTTTGTTTGTTTTTTCAATAAATAACTCATCACATTACTTTTTTATGGATTTTTTTAACATCACTCAGATAAGTTTTTATAACTTAAAGAAAGACTGGTTATTTGAGTAACTAATGACAAACAAACCCAACAAGTCGTTGTAGTATAGTGGTAAGTATTCCCGCCTGTCACGCGGGTGACCCGGGTTCGATCCCCGGCAACGGCGACTTTTTATTTTTGTGTTTTTATAACCCTCGCTTTGGGCCTACATAATGCAATGGGCCTTAATTTGCTGGATTTTTAATACATGATTCAGAATGAATGAAAATGGGTCGGATATTAGTCGGTTCCTATGTAAAAGTGGAAAGGCTGGTAGGACTTTTCGACAGGTAATTTTTTGTAAACATTAATGAACATTTTGTTAACCCGTTTTAAACCTCAAAAAACAGTGTTTTTTCTTTGCATTATCTAATAAGTAGGTGACCCTTGAGATCTTTTACACTGAAAATGAAGTAGTGGCTTGACTGGCTTTGTACAAAAAGTTGAGAAAGCTACAAAATCATAAGTGAAACGATGCAAAACAATAGAGATGGCAGTTTCAACCCGTTTATATATGAATGAGTAGATTCGGGGTTACGTTATTGAATTGCTGGACATGTTATGTCATGTGTTAATGTTCATGTTCTTTGTTTGTTTCATTTGCAGCATAATATTCATTTTCTACCACAAGAAGCTCTCTAAAACCGAAAGTTGGATCTTTTGCAATGGTGCATATCATCGTGCTGCTGATCATCATCGAGAACGTTATAGGAATATATGAAAGCATTCGGGAAACGAGTATGGTCACGATATGATGGCAATATTGATAAAGATATTAGATTATTTGGTATGTTTATTTTACAGGTGGTTTTTTGTTTTTCAGGTTAGAATTTGAAAGTGAGATAGGACCGGTTGATTTTAAGTATATATACTTTGTTTCATATTCAATTGCACTTGAAATTTATTTGAGGAAAATCCCATCAACTTTTGCTGCTACAGACATTTTTTTTATTATTATTTGTCTGCTTGTTCATTGTCTTGGGGTACTCATGCTCCAATTGTCCTACTGATTTTAACGGAAGGCGAACCTCTTTTTCAAAAATTATTGGTGATATTAAGTCATGTTCCTTCCTTTGGATTCGATAGCGGGCAACGGTACAACCGTACAAGATTAGATTGACTGATTGAGAGAGGTGGCGGTGTTTTAGTTTTACTAATTTTCCATTGTAATGTTTGGGTTGGCCACCTGTTTGTATACAGGGTTTAAGGATGCCCATTTGTTTTTATCGTTTTTCTGTTTTGTTTTGCTTTGGCTTGAGCTCTTTTATTCTATATTCGCCGTTCAAAAAAAAACCTACTGTTTTGGAAAACGACAGGTCAAACTGACCGGGTTGTATCGATTAGTCTGACGTCCATACTGTTTCTTATTTTTTAAAATGTTACAGATGGTATTTAGGCTTTAATTAAGATACGAGTAACAAACTTGAACAATTTCATTTTTCAAACTAACGGGGCCATGAATAAGAAAATTTGATCCTTTAAGTGTTTGTTTCGGTTATTTACAAGTTTAAGCTATAGTTGTCTAACTACATTAAAAAAAACATGTCTACCTAACCTATGTACAAGGAGAATCTTTAAAAATATTTCTTGATAGCAAACATGATTTATGGTCTTAACATGTGGAAGTCAATAATATTCCCGTGAACCTTAAAAAATCACATAGCTTGCACCTAAGTTAACTTTATTAATAATAAAGTGGGAAAAAAACATGCAACTGAATCTACTACACAAGAATACAATATATTCTGCGTTAAAAAACTATTTTTAGAATGAAACAATGACACTAAAAACTTTACTATTTCATGTAAGTATGATTTAAAAAATAAAAAGAAAATCTTTTATATGCGACAAGGATGAGATTGGTACCGTACCGATATCAAATTTTCGAAAAAGTGGGTATTTGTTACTAAATTTTTCTCTTTAAATGGTATTTACGGTATTTGGTACCGAACCGGTACCGATACCGAATTTTTGAAAAAGTGGGTACCGATATTATACGAGTCTTTCGGTACGGTACCGGCATTCCGGTAGCATATGTGATTCATATCCAATGTTTTCACGACCTAGACATAACTAGCTGGTCAGATTAGGGATTGGACACGGGGAGATAGCTTATGGTTAACAAGTTTTTAATTCGTTCCCCTCAAAATTCATTTTAGTTCGATGTTTTAACAACCGGACAAGGTGACAGATGCAGCTGGACAACTGGAACAGTCAACGTTCTGGTTAGGGGTTAGGGTTAGGGGTTAAAAGGCCTGTGAACTTTTTTTCTTCTCAAAATCTCATTTATTGATTCATGTACTATCCTAGAATTGAAATTTTATTTAATTAAAATTTACATTTTATTAAAATTATAAATCTGATTCACAACCTGTAAGCTTTTAGCAAATTATTTAGATCAAGCGTTAGTGGGATGATGGGTTTGGAGGGGCGCGACATAGCACCCATAGCGCCCGGAACCTCCCCCAACCCCCCCCCCCCCCCCCCCCCACACCTCACCCCTCCGGCGCTATTGGGCTTGATGGGGATGCAATGTGATGCTACTCGCGAGAGGCATGAGGCTTGATGGTGATGATGAAGGGCCGGAGTGGAGCATCAATAATAAGGTGATATTATTATTATTTAAAAAACAAGCCCCTAATTCATTACACAGTTACTTTATATAAAGCTTCCATAAAGCTCTAATCGGATCCTACACTGTACAAGTTTACATACATGTTACGAAAACATTGTTCATATCATGTTCTTTTGACACCTATAGAAAGTAATGCCAAATTTTGCATCTGTGTAGACTGTAACAGCTTCAAAATCGGCTCATCAATTTTGAGCTTCATACCAAACTTGAAGATCTCGTGCTCATCCTACAAAACCCTGCAAATA
>JAUTDX010002409.1:0-75554 GCA_030844895.1 Ambrosia x helenae | reverse complement strand
AAAAATTCTATAAAGATCGTAGTATGCAAATTTTATTTATTGAAAGTTACGTAATACAATTCGAATGAATTTTGGTTGATTGTAAATTATCATAAAAAAATTAATGTTACCCAATAACAGATATATGAATCAACAAATGTTTGATTAGACGTGATTAAAAAACAAATAATGAAATGAATAAACATATATTTACTGTAACGGCATGCAAATAAAGATTAAATTCAAAGTAAAAAATAAATAGTTTTAACAAATCATACAACCAAAAAATTATAAAAAACGATTTAAGCAAATATGATCGCATACTTATTCACAAACTTCAAAATATTTTTTTTATAGACAACATTGTTATTTATTATTAATGTTTTCATCTTTATCCAATATTAGTATGTTCAGAGGCCATCTCTACTCTGGTCACTTGGCAGCGACATACAACTGCCCATGTGTAAAAACAACATCTTTCAAATACAGAACTATTCTAAATAGGTTTGTCCAAGTCGGATAGTAGGAAAAAAAAAAAGAATTAGGTTCTTGATTAGAGACTCGTGTTTACACACGGTACATACCCAAGTTAATTGAAAAAATTCTATACAGATTGTAGTATAGAACTTTTATTTATTGAAAGTTACGTGTAATGCAATTAGTATGGATTTTTGGTTGCATGCTAAATATCAAAAAGGTTTAGTGTTATTCAATAATAGATATAGAATCAACAATGGTGGCCATTTTTTATTTTATACTTTATTATATGATTATAAAAACATCATAAAAAAATGTGACGATAATGATTCAATGTTTTTCTTTAAAGGTTGTGAGAACTAATAACACACTTTGCACACTTATAACCTCCTTTTTCGATGATCTTTTATTGACCCATTTAAGATTAAAGATAATCCAACTCGAACCATATATACAAAATGGCTTAAATCGCCATGCCTGGTACAATTTATATCATGCACATTGGGTGCACAATTTATATCAATACAATATCTTAATCACTTATATTGAATATAAGAGGGATGGGATTCCTATGTTTTTGTTCAGTTTTAATCCACGCAATGCCACAACAATTTGACCCATTTTACAAACAAATGCAAACCTTACTTACAATTTTACTTAAGATCTAAGTAACTTGCTAACAATTGTTTGAAGAAAGTGCAATATATTACATGTTATGAACCCAGCCAACCAACGCAATCAAGGGAAACCGAACTCCGCCCATTTTGACCCGTTACATTTGATTATCATTTTAACGAACAAACACAAGCATTATTTTCTTAGTAAACATGAAATATCGTCATTTTGGTAACTATGTTTTGTACGTGGATGTGAAGCCTTGTACATGTTCTCTAGGTTTTATTTACAACCATGCTTGTTGATTAAACATAAGATGGAAAACATCAATCTAGCAAAACAACATGGTCACTGTATGACATCAAGTATGCAGCATATACAATCATTAGAAGAGGCACATTCAAGGGCATGTGAAAAGAATGATCAACAGGTAAAAAAAAGAAACATAAGTCAGAGGAAGAGGATGTAAAAACTAATCGAGTTATCAAATAACAAATCTCATTCTATTAGAACAGAAAACCAAAAAAGCTCTATACAATACATCATTCTTCTCTTTTTAAACGATTTTGCAACATCCTTCCATGCCCTTGCATTCCTCGACACTTGTATGACCTGATGGGCCCAAAAATACACTTGTTAAATCATAAATGTACAGTGTCAACCAAAGCAGTATACGATGAAATTCGGTAACAAACATATAAGTCAAAATAAACACAACTTATAAATCTAAAACTACATAAAAGAAACCATATTTACATCTAAACGGAACAACAATAATATTATTGATCTAGATAAAGATGAGTTTAACAAAAAAACCCTACAAATCCCATCACAATGAAAGCGATAGCCGTACGAACTGCTACTTTGGAGAATTCTGTAAACAATCAAATCAATATCTAGATCGGTTACAACATATCAATATCAGGAATTTAATTGAATCAGATCGAATCGAGTCAACCAAAAGAAAAATCGTGTAGTGCGTACCTTTGCGATCAGGCTTGTGGCATTTTTCAACTTGTGATTAGCAATAGTATCGTCCTCTATTTTTCATAAAATAAATTTGTTCTATCCCCATGGTCTGCACACGGGCAATTACACAGTCCCACCAAAGCATTTTTCAACTCCTCGGCCATACCTTCAAATTAACGAATGCGTCTGGCCGATTTTATTTGTGTCAAGAAAACCGTAAACTTCACATCATCACAATTTTCCGCCTAATGTCGACATTGAAATAAGTTTGTGTTAGCAAGACATTATATAATGCTATCTCTCGATCCATCATCACATTGATAAACATCTAAATTCACCAGTTAATCACGACTGGAGTCGCTACTTTAGTTGCATCTTAATTTTAATATAATTCATATAAATTGTGGAGATAATTATTAAATATCTTTTACCATAAATCTTCTTTTTTTCCCCAATTTCTTCTTTCTTGGGTTGTTGGTTGGGGCGATTTCTCATCTGGTGTTATAACCTGACTCGAACACACTAAACAACTTGCATCGAAAAAAATCAAATGAATAAAACTAAAAGTTATTGACTTACTGTAAAGTTAAAAGGGTTGGAAATAATGTGACTATTTCGTAAATGGGTTTAAAAGCCCATAAACAGTTGTGAGTTATAAACAGATTGTAATAAATTGTTTAAATGGGTTGCCAGGTTGACTATATGAAAAATATATGTTACAAACAAACAATAGTGATGACATTTTCATTCAAACTAAAGTTGTTTTACAATCCAAAAGCATTAACAAACTAAAGTTTGTTCAAAGAGTAATAACAGAGAAAAAATTTAACCAGTCAATTATTTATTGTTTATAAAAAACAATGAATATGGATACTTCAACCATACGCATAAGGACGGCTACACCCATACATAACCATCAATTAAAACTAAGTGATAATAGACAAAAAAAATAATCTAACCCAGTCAAGTATTTATTATTAGTTCTAAAAAGTAAATGAATATTGATGCTTTAACCATGGGCACGACTGCATCACAACAACCATCAATCAAATCAAGTCCCAATGAGAAACATATACATTTGGAAGGATAAAAAAAAGTGTATGGATTTGGCACAAACCTCTTGGGACAACACATGAATCAGTTTGACCCGTTTCCCTGCATCATATTACTACATATATCAGTTTGACACCGGTTCCCTTAAAAAAAAATTAGCTTCACACGTTTGACCCGTTAGTAGTAACTTAAATCAGCCTGTTTGCACAAAAACATTAGTAAAAATGACCCATTAGCAATTTCCAAACTAAATTTACTTGGGCCCATAATTAAAAACCCATCAAACTTTGCTTCTGAATTGTTTCTGTACAATCTTGTGTTCCTTTTTACGGAAATTTCTAAAATACATAGCCTATTGCCCCTTACTAAAATTCACATTTGGTATTCGTAATATAACGTCAAAGTTGGTAAGAATCTATTAGAAAAAACTAAGAGTCTAATGGATATCAGTAGTCATAGTTTCACCTGGATTACATGACTGGTCACTACTTAAAATTCCAGAAATCTAAACTTAGCGATTCATGTACTTTGAATATCCTAGGTGGTAAATAATCTCTTAGAAAAAAAAACTAAGAGTCCAATGGACATCACCAATCATAACTCACCTGGAAAAAACATCAAATGATAACTATCAGCAAAAGTAGAATCTTAAAGCTGAAAAAACATTGACTACCTTTAGATCTCTATGATGATACCCCTACAATGGCAATACTCATCAGCATTAATGAGCTGTTGAAAATAGTATCTGGCTTCCTCTTCATGCATTTGTCCATGTTCCACCTTCATAATTTAACTGTAACGTTAATGTACAATCTTTCTACCCAATTTCAATTAAACAATATATAAAGATGAGGAAAATTACAATTATATCCAAAATATTTCCCGAGTTGAAATACTTCAGTACGCAGCATATGTCTAAAGGGTTACTGATAATACGAAGAAAGAAAACAATGTTATAGTGATTTTTGACAAAGTTTCTTTATAGTGATTTGGTCCAAGTATTTTGTCATAGCTACAAACCTATGAAGACACATCAACACCTATCCACATCTAGTACCTTCCACATAGAACAACATAGTAAATAGATTAATTTATGACAAAAATTTTATGACAAAAAGTGTTCTTTAAAACAATCGATTGATTTGGTCTAATAAATTCTTAGATTATAACATCTGATTATCCGATTGATTACTACCATGTAAGCCGACGAAAGCACATACAAACAATCGACCCGTTACAACAACACTTCAGTTTGGTTATTGCGGTGTTTAACTTGTAAAATATAAGGAACCAAGTTGGAATGAAAAAGTGTCGGAATTAAATTATAAAAAAAGTACTGGGGTTAGAAGTAAAATAAATTAAAGATTTAAACAAAACTTTACAATGCATCATAAGTACAACCTATGGTTCCATATATATCCCTTATTGTAAAGTTGATAATTAATGGTATAATAATACACCTTATAGTATCATCATGTTTTATAAAAACCTAGTTCTTTTAAAACTGTAGTATAATCGGAAGTGTAATAAAGTTAAAAGGGAATTAAAGTGAAAGTATTTGAAAGACGAATGTATTTTATTGTAAGGTTGTATCAAACATTCTTAACTTGTAGGTATATTAAAATGCCCTAGTGAAATACATTTTATATAACATAGATAAAGATAAAGATTTGCATGTAGACAAACATTCTTTAGTAATACAAATTATTATGAAACCTTTCCTAAAACCTTTCGTATTATTGATTTTTCAACCAATAAACGGTCATAAAATTTTTGTAATTAGAAAAAAAAAAAAAAAAACAACTACAATGAGCGTCCTTCACGGGTAGCTCAGTTGGTGAATGGCCAGGGATCTCTCTTAGAGGTCTCAGGTTCGATTCCCACGAAGGACATAATGAGAAATGATGGATGACTCATGGCCTATGGTCATGATTCGAGTCCTTATCTCGCCAGGTTTTACCGTTCACTACTGTCTGTCGTGCCTTCGGGCGGTATGTGGGTCGGGTTTTCCCTGGAAGCGGCTGTCAGGCGGGCTAGGGGCTTCGTGCGTCCGGGTGGGCCGGGCTGTGCCCCTGTCTTTGCCACTGGAGGGCCGCGTACGAAGTACCCGACGTTGTTTAGTTGGCCGTTAAAAAAAAACTACAATGAGCATTTATCCTTTTTAGAAGTCTAAGTATGATATTACTATAGTTATCTTTAATTAAAAAACTCAATATTTATGTGATTAAAAGTGCCTATCTTCCCTTTACAATTTACATCACACTTCTAACTAATTTTATAAATGTATATAAAAACTAGTAACATAAATGAGATAGTATTTTTATATTTGATCACTACCACATATGAGATGATAAGATACTTTAGTTGCTTGGATGATCTCTATCACTTTCATGGTGGTAAATAACATTTTCCTTTAATCACATGTTGACAAACATCCTTCACTTGTCAAAACCAATTCAAATCACTAACATAAACGCGTTGTGATTTATTCTCTTTCTCTCACACATAACTTGATTAAATCAATTCAAGATTCAACCATCCTCTACAACCTACCTACTCACCTTCTTTCTTCTCCACTTCCATAACTTATTAATTACACATCTTATCCTAAAAAACCAATCTTTATCCAATTTCTCACACAAATTTCATACCTTTAAACCTTGTTTTTTCAATTTCCTTAACTCAATTATCCAAAAAAAAACCCAATCTTTATCCAATTTTTTACAAAAAATTACACCTTAAACCTGGGTATGCAATTTCTTGAACTCAATTATCTAAAAAAAACCATCTTTATCCATTTTTTCACAAAAAAAATTACACCTTTAAACCTTGGTTTTGCAATTTCTTGAACTCAATTATCCAAAAAAAAAAAAACCAATCTTTATCCAATTTTTTCACAAAAAAAATCAAACCTTTAAACCCAAGTTTTCATTTTCTTGAACTCAATTATCCAAAAAAAAAAAAAAAAAACTTATCTTTATCCAATTTTTCACAAAAAAAATCAAGCCTTTAAACCCAAGTTTTCATTTTCTTGAACTCAATTATCCAAAAAAAACCAATCTTTATCCATTTTTTCACAAAAAAATCAAACCTTTAAACCTGGATTTTCATTTTCTTGAACTAAATTCTCCAAAAAAACCAATCTTTATCCATTTTCTTCAAAAAGCTTATACCTTTAAACCTGGGTTATCATTTTCTTGGACTAAATTCTGCAAAAACCCATCTGGGTGCCTATAACTGACCCAAAAATGGGTCTTTGCATCAGCAAAAGCAAGAATTCATCAAGAACTGACATGGGTATTCCTTACAATAACAGATCCAATGAACCAAACATTGTGTACACCAAATCACCACCTCCATCAACCAAACACCTGCCAAGAAGCCACCACACCACCTAGCCCCAAAAGGGTATTTAAATCAGACACTATTCTTGGAAAACCATTTGAAGATGTTAAGGAACACTACACTATGGGTAAAGAGTTAGGTAGAGGACAGTTTGGTGTCACATATTCATGTACACATAACTCAACTGGTGTGACATATGCTTGTAAGTCTATAGCTAAAAAGAAGTTGATTACAAAGGGTGATAAGGAGGATATGAGGAGAGAGATTCAGATAATGCAGCATTTGAGTGGTCAAAATAATATTGTTGAGTTTAAAGGGGCTTATGAGGATAAGCAGTCTGTGCATTTGGTTATGGAGGTTTGTGAAGGTGGAGAGCTTTTTTGATAGGATTATTGCTAAGGGGCATTATAGTGAGAGAGCTGCTGCTGGTATTTGTAGATCAATTGTTAATGTGGTTCATGTGTGCCATTTATGGTGTGATGCATAGAGATTTGAAGCCTGAGAATTTCTTGCTTTCTGATAAAAGTGATAAGGCTTTGCTTAAAGCAACTGATTTTGGGTTTCAGTCTTCATTCAAGAAGGTATTTGTTTGATTTAATCCTGCAAACTGTGTGTTAGATAATGGTTAAATGAGTTTTATTTGACACTTTTGATTTGATCAGTTTTGATTTATGGATCTTGCAAAACTGTATGCTACTTTAAGAAGCATGTGAATTTTAGTCTTTATTAATGGATCTTGAAGTAAAATTCATGCAATGAAATGGTTGATCCTGCTAGATTGTGTTAAATTTTGGTTAATAATATTATTTCATATGAGAGAGAAATGAAATTATGATTTAATAATATTATTTCATTTGTTTTTTGTGTCATGGATCTACAAGTAAAGCATTTGGACCATTTAACCTGCAAAGTTGTGTGTTATTTTATATATGGGTCTTCAAATGAGTCTTTAACCCTTTTTACGCCTTTGATTTTATCTAATTTTATTTATGAATCTTCTAGTTGAATTATTTATGTGTTAGTTTTTCAAAAGTATGTAAGATTGGTCTTTATCATCGGATTGTGAAGTAGAATTCTAGCAAAATAATCTTCTAATCCTGCAAAAGATCAATACATGTTTAAATCAATTTTTCCCTAGATGCATATGTAGAAATTTACCAAAGAATATCTTCTCATACTTTGTTAAATAACTCTTTATCCATGGGTCTTAAAGTGTAATTTTAGCAAAAGAATCATCTATGTATTAGTTCTTGGTCAACATGAGCGGTTCTTCACTAGGGCCAGACCGGGCCTCGCCCACCCATTTTTTCGTTTCGTAGTTGTAAATTTTACTGAAAATTTTCGGAAATTTTTATATGTATTGAGTCCGGCCCTACCCTGATTGAGCCCGACCCTACCAGGTTTTTCGTTCAAGATCCGCGACTGTTGTCAAATCAATCTTTATCCATAAATCTTGAAGTAGATTTAATGTTTAAATTGAATTTTTCATTTTTTTTTATTTTGGTTTCAAATTTCTTGCTGATAACGATCCTGAGTAATTAAGGGCAAGCAACCAAATTACTAACTTGTGCTTATAATCTTATGTGCATGATGATTATGCTGATCTTTTTGTGATATTGGAACAATACATTTCAGGAAAATCATATCGGGATATTGTTGGAAGCGCATATTTATGTTGCGCCAGAGGTACTAAAGCGGAAATACGGAAAGGAAATAGATATATGGAGTGCAGGGGTAATGCTGTATATTTTACTCAGTGGTGTACCTCCATTTGGGCTGGTAAGTTGCTACTCTCACCAAATGGTGGACCGGTCAAAACAGGGTCGGGTCGGAGCATTTCGTTTTTTCATGCAGACAGACCTGAGTTGGTTTGGGACCCACATCCATCTTTTACAAAAATAATAGCATTACCGTGATGATCTAAATCTTTGAATCAAAATTAGTTTACAAGGTTGTATAAATTGAAAATAGATGTGACTCTCATCTGTTTGACCCGTCATGGCTCTTCTTTTGGCTATTTTCTATTTGACCCCGTTTTAGATAAAACAACTCTAGTGGACCCATTCGTAAGTGAATGGGTTAAAACTACTACCTTTTTAAATTATTTGGTTACAATCGTGAAGATGTGTGGTCGCCGATTAAAGGGTACAAAACATGTCCTGGTTGAAAGATGCCATCTTTTAGTAACGGCTGGGTCGGGTTGTGTTGTTGGGTTTAACCTGCAAGGCTGCAATCTTTCATCCATTTTTGTAAACTGATGTGCAACTTATGATACATGAACAGTTATTTACCGTAATAATCTGAATCTTTGAATAAAATACATGATTGGACATTGTATACATAAAAAATGGGATGTGATTTGTACACAACCTTTTCGCATTTCATGCCCGTTATATGCTCTTAGACAATTTTACCCTCACACCACTTGAGTGCATAGTTATCAAAGGCGTTAAGGGCGCACTCAAGGCGGTTAGGCCCTATCTGTGGCCTAGGCAAGAAGCGCATAAAAAGTGCGGGTCTAAGGAAAAAAAAGCGCAAATAAACAAAAATCACCAAAATCATTAACTTGTTCTTCCTATTCGACACTTTGACCCATTTGACTTGTTCTTCTTTAGATAGTTTCTATATACACTAAAAACACAACCCAATTCTACCCACTCATAAATAATGGGTCAATGTTTATATCATCTATTGCATTTGCTCAAAAATCTAACAATGCATACCGAATTGCAGAGACCGAGAAAGGAATATTTGATGAGATTTTGAAAGGAGAGATTGATTTTGAAACTGATCCGTGGCCTTCGATTTCTGCTAGTGCCAAAGACCTTGTGCGAAGAATGCTCACACTTGATCCAAAAAAGCGTATAACCTCTGCTCAAGTTCTTGGTATGCTTAAACCTCATTCTCATTCTCATTTGTGGATATCTTTTTAATTGCCATAATACTTATATAATATTTTTCTTCGCTTTTTCTATAGAGCATCCATGGATTAAGAAGATGGAGAAGCATCAGACAAGCCAATAGACAGTGCGGTTCTGTCAAGGATGAAGCAAATTCCGAGCTATGAATAAACTCAAGAAACTCGCTCTCAAGGTTCTCTTCATAACTTTTAATACGATTTTAAATGTGATCAAGTCGCGTTGACCCCCAAAACAGTGGACTATGGCAAAGGTGACAGTGGACTAGCTGGTTAACCGGTCAAGACAGTTAAATATTTTTTTGTACAGATTGGCTAACTCGAAGCAATTTTTGTCCTTTTTTTTGTAAATGGTTGGTGTGTGAAATTTGATCAGCAAAATAATATAATGTCAACAATAATCTGATTTTTTTTTTTAAATCCAGGTAATTGCTGAAAATCTATCAAGAGAGGAAATACAAGGGCTGAAATCGATGTTTATGAATATGGATACGGATAAAAGTGGCACGATCACTTATGAAGAGCTTAAAACTGGGTTGGCTAGACTCGGTCAAAACTCACAGAATCCGAAGTTAACAACTTATGGATGCAGTAAGTTGTTTTAAAATTTTCATTAGATTTATTCTCTTTAGAGATTTCTGTTTTCAAACATCATAAACTTGAATTTTCAAGATATAAAGATCGTATGTTACAGGCGGATGTAGATGGAAACGGGTCGATTGACTACATTGAGTTCATCACAGCGACAATGCATCGACACAACCTAGAACGTGAAGAAGATTTGTATAAAGCATTTCAGCATTTTGATACAGATGGCAGCGGGTATGTCTTTAACTAGATATTGTCAAGTTGGGCAGTTTGACTGACGGGTCATTTTTAGTACGGGTCAAAAGGGGTTGTGTCAGTTTGGTTGACCCGCAAACATTTTTTTGCCCCTTTATAAAAAATTTTTATACATAGTTAATATGTTAAGAGATAATTAGTTAATCAAAACAATTTTTCCACAATACTATTGAAAATAGAACTTCGGACGACTTCTAAACATGCGATCCTTTTTAATGGGTTTAAGATTAAACACAACTCAATCGACTCAATAGGACCAATGGTAAGTAAACGGATCGAACCTAAACGCTGAACTTATTTGTGATGGATCTAAATTCAGGTTTATTACAAGAGATGAACTAGAAACAGCAATGAAAGAATATGGAATGGGTGATGAGGCTACCATTAAAGATATTATATCAAAAGTGGATACTGATAATGTGAGCTCCTCTTCTTCTTCTTCTGCCTCCATGTTTTCTTCTATAATAAGTATTTTTATTTAATTTTTAAAATTGTAAATGGGGAATCATTTTTGCAGGATGGAAAGATAAATTATGAAGAATTCTGCAACATGATGAAAAGTGGAACACAGGGACCAAAGTTGTTCTAGTACCGTTAAATCGTTAATTATGATTTAATAAACTGCAGTTTCTAACCGAAAGGGATGTTGTGAACCTCGAACTGGATCCAATCAGGGTCCAGGAACGTGGTTACTGGTTTGGTTCGATTTCTAGAGTTTGTTCGGTTTTCTAGAGTTTGTTCTGTAAAAATACAGAGTTGTCTGTATCATATTTCTAGTTTTGAGTGTTTGGCTTGTAAGTCTGTTATTTATAAATAAGCTTGGAAAGTATTATAGCCCCCTCTGTAAACATGCTCAAAAAAGTTTGTTTTCGAAATAGAAGTCGAAACATGTTTTGACTTCTGAATGCGAGTTGATCCACGAATTGAAGAAGTGTATATGCGTCGACGAAAAGAGACCAAGATGGGCTTTAAATAAGAGCATCGAACACATGGGCCTCTAGAAGCCTCATTTCAGTTGATGTCTCTTTCCTCATCGGAGTACTTGGGGTCGACAAGACTCAGCCACAGACCTCTCCTCGTCTAGGCGCTGGGAGTCGCCTCTGCAGAAGTGCGGACGACCCTTCTCGTCTAGGCGCTGGGAGTCACCTCTGCAGAAGTGCGGGCGACCTTCTCATCCCTCACAAAGTCTGCAAACTTTGGCCATGGACCATGTTGTCAACCTTTCCTTTCTCATCCTGCAAGCTCTCGCCACGGGCCACATATGGATCCGATTTCATATGCTTTATGGGAGGCAACTTCTTTTGCTTATTGTGAAAAATTTACGCTCGAAAGACAATATAGCAACACCAAGAACATATTGAACACACTAAAGGCTTTTATTTTATCATGACCAACCAAAGTGGTGAACATAGTTCGAGTTGCACGTAACATCCATCACAGATAAGTAGAAAACCACAAAACAACATAAAACAGAAATCGAGAAACACTAGTAGGCATCAATAAGCAAAAGCACAAACCAAATACGAAAATCAAACCACTTTGTTTTCAGAAACCATGGATCTTGATCTGATCTTTCTTCACAATACCCGCACGGGTCAAGAACGCAGACACGTTCTTGCGTTGATCGCCTTGAAGCTGGATCACTTTGCCCAGTTCTTTATCCTGCACAACAGTGCCATTGCAGCAGAATTCTTTCTTCAAATCTTTGAGAATTTTCTCGTAACTGAGCTCCTTTTTCAGACCTTGAACTGTTGTCAAGCTTTTTCTACCATTTCTTTGTTGAATGCGGATATGAACATACTCTTTGACGCCTGCACCGCCACCTGAATCTTGTTCAACGTCAGCAAATGGATCGAAAGCAGATGGGATCTGAACTTCTATATCAACCATGAACTTTGTTTGAATGATGATTGTATTCTGATTTACACAAACAAAAAGAACAAACATCAGTTTCATAAGCACAAATGATCGCAGACCGCCTACTAGACCAGATCAAAGATAATCAAGAATCCAAGATCAAACCAGAAAGGATGATCATATCAATCATGTTAGCCACTATCATCATGTTGAATTCAAAAGATAACCTCCAAAAATCAATAAACTTCAACAATTTTCTATATTTTATGATCTGCCTAGCATACTTTATTCAAAATAATTTACAGCAAAAAATTAACCTATGCATAAATCACCTCGAAAACCGATCACCCTCAAGAATTATATATGTTACATAAACAGATCAGCATATTTTGTTAAGAAAAATTTACAACAAAATAATAACTTCTGAACATCGATAAATTTCAATAATTTTCTATGTTTTATAAACAAATATACTTCAAGAACTAACCCAAGCACAAATCACCTCCAAAATCAATAAATTTAAAAGATTCTCTATGCTCATTAGAGATAAGAATATTTTGTTCAGAAAACTTTATCAATAAATTAACCTAAGCACATATAACCTCCAAAATCAATAAAGCTCAAAGCTTTTCCATGTTTTATAAACAGATCACTACCAGTGTTGCAAAACTCGGTTTGGCTTGTACTCTGTGACCTGCCTTAGAGCGAGTACTCGGCTTAATCGGGGAGTACTCGGGGGTCAAATCAGTCTACGCGGGGAGTACTCAGCCAACTCGGATGTACTCGGCAACCTACCCTGGAGCGATTACTCGGGGAGTAATCGATCAACTTGGCCTTGTTTTGCAACACTGATCGCTACCATATTTTGTTCAAATAAATTTACATCAAGAAACAACTCAAGCAGATCAATAGATTAACCTAAAAACAGATCATCATGTGAGGAAATTAACAGATCAAAACAGATCAACATATTAACCTAAAAACAGATCAACCTATTAACATATTAACCTAAAAACAGATCAACATATTAACCTAAAATCAGATCAACATATTAACATATTAACCTAAAAACAGATCATCATGTGAGGAAATTAACCTTCCAAAATCAATAAATTTCAAGAGATATAAATGTTTTATAAACAGATCAGCATATTAACCTAAACACGGATCATCATGTGAAAAATTAATACAATTCAATAAAATCAAAACACGTTAACAGATCATATGTAATTCTAATCAATCGTAAGCAAAAGAAATAAATAGATAGAAAAAACTTACAGAGAGACTCCGATCCGACCCGATTACGATCCAAACAACACCAACGATGAATGAAGATCCAAGTGGTTATTATGAGGATGAATGAAGATGAGGGTTAGGGTTTATATAGAAAGGAACCGGGTTATTTCTATGGCGGTTGGTGTACGGGTTTACGGGTCGGGTTATGCGTGCAATGACAGCTAGCTGGATGCGTTTTTTTAATTAAGAAGATTATCTTTGTGATAAATAATATTATTTAATTTTTAATATGATATATTCCTTTTTGTGTTAAAACCAAACACGAAAAGCGTTTTAGCTTTATTACCATTTACCAATGGTTTAAATTTTACTAATAGAATTATTGGTTTTCAATTTTAAATCTTTTAGTTTAAGAATTATTGGTTTTCACTTTAAATCTTTTAGTTTAATCCTGATGGTCGACTTGATGTGGTTCGACGGAACTGATTAGAGAAGCTAAACTGAACCGACCGGGTTGGCTAGTTGGTTGGATTGACCAAAGCGGTAAAATAGTACCGGTTTTATGATTTGTGCTAGTTTCTTTTAACGCCTAAACGTAATGTTAGATCTTTGAAAGTTTTACCACATGGTAGGCTTAAGAAAGGATTGAATGTTTTACCTTTTAAGCATTTTAGTTACACGAATTGTATTTGTAATTGTTAGATTAATAGGTGTGGAAAAGGTTAAATATAGAGTTAAGAAAAACATAATGTTAGCTGGTCAGTTTACCCATCTATATCCAAACTCTAAAATGAACAGTGAAAGTCGGTTTTCACACTCTAAAATGAACCATATTACTCATACACTGGTGAACAAACCTTTTAGTTGGTTCAACGGTTTTAAACATCCCTATATATTGGTTTAAGCCCCCACGATTAAGATAACGTCTAAAATGATATAACTGCTCGCCTCGCATATAATTTTTTTTGGTAAACTGATGAATGAAATTGCAGTAGATGACGCGATGGCGACGTTGGTGTAGTTAAGATTGATAACTCTTAGAAACCACAAAATATTTGTTGGGAGAATATCAAACCAACTACAAATATAAAAACTAGTTGATTGATTTTGAAGTTGTGACACAGGCGATGAGATCATCTTAAATATCTATCTATACATATAATAAACCAAATTCATTTTAATGACATGATATTCAAAGAGGGTAGTCTCTTTATTGAGTGTGCAATGTGTCATCCCATGTGACAAGGGCTTTATTTAGAAAAGTTTAAAATTTAAAAACAAAATTAGATTTTTATCTCTAATGTTTCCTCCCATCCTTTTAAACGTTAATATCTTTTATACACGAGATTTTTTAAAGAAAAAATTACACCAAATTAATGAGCGTTTTATTATCTTTCCAACGGGTACCATAGTGCTATATAAAAAAACGGAAAAAAAACGACCCCTTCTGTTGTTCTCTTATTTAACATAAAGTTCGCCTATTTTTTGTGTGGTTTTGTTCATACAAGAAAAAAACACATAGTGTTCAGCTTATTCATTAATCATGTATAGGCAAGTCATTAGTTATGTTCAAACCAGTATATATGAATTTTATTTACAACATGTGTTAGCATTGGAGTTGTACATTGTTTTAGGTTAGGTTTTAATATTAGAGTTTATACATTGTTTAAGGTTATGCACTAACATTGGAGATACATTGTTAATTGTTTTAGGCTAAGTGCTACCCGAAGCTTTCCTGCATGTAACTGTAAAACGCATCAGTCTATTTCAGGTGTAAAATTGATATTTCAAATTAGATTTCTCAACCTGGGACGCTCCCGGGATATAATCTAGTATTCCATATAAATAATTTGGAACTTGGCTGATATCAACCAAAATTTGGTTCAAGTGGATTGATATATAATAACAAGTTGAGACATCCCAGGCTATGTAGTCATGTGGCAGCAACTTAGGAATCATCGGCTCGAACAGTTGTGTTCTACCAGTTTGTATCAAAGCAGTAAAAAACGTCGTTAGTCTCACACCCTCACCATTAAGGTATTTAAGGTTCACGGTTTATACTATACGAGGTGTGCGCGTATAGCTTGACATCAAAAAGTTTTTGCGCGCCTTTGAATGTCGCGTGTCTAACATCTCATTTGGTGAATATAATGAACCATTGGTTAAAAGACACTAAAGAGCATATGATACTCCTTCGTTTATGCATTGATACACATGATCTTAGTCCATATAACCTTGATATTGCATACCTTGATTCACTATTGCTTCGGATGACCAAAGCCCCAAAATACCTTGATTTCTAGGATCTGACCATGGTTCAAAACCTACATACTTCTCAATATGTTTGGTTTGTTGAAGTGATCAAAGATCGTTGATGAACAATATCGAGCCTATGAATATTCTTTCACTAGGCTCATGATTTTTCGGTTTAGACTTTTATTTTTTATCCTCGGGTCGCCAAACTTGTTTCGTTTAATTTTTCAACTAGTCTAGTTTGTATTTTGGACCTATTATTAAATTTTTGTTACCAAAGTGTTTTTTAAGCCTAGCGGCATTAAGGTGTCTACGTAATGATGTTCACTATAAGTTGAAGGTTCTAGTTTCAACCGTTAACAAACTTGTAAATTTAGAAGTAAGATTTGAAGTAGTGGTTGTAGCAAAATTATTTTTTTTTGTTTTGTTATTATACGTTGGATTTGGTCAATGTATAGTTGTATATACTCACCTTTTCTAAAAGTTGCCGAATTATGCTACAACATTAACAACTACCCACCAGAATAGCATATCTAGCCTTGCGTAAGTTGTCTTCAAATCCCCATAATATTCCTTATCCATTTATAAGTAAAATGATATGGGGTTGTGGATTCATACACCCCTACTTTAGGATTTATACACCCTGGCCCACACCACACACCAATAGAAAGCTGTCACATACCCAGAATGTGATGTCATACACTCTAAATATGATGTCACGGGGTGTATGAATCCTAGAACCCAAATGATATAGCTTATTTATTTTTATTTATTTATTATTTTTTTTTTGGAATGGCAACACCTACACTAGTACGATATAGTAAGTGAGCGATTCCACAGTGAAGAGTGGGGCTCACAGACCCGGCAATACCGCCAGTGGCGGATCTTGAACTTTTGGCAAGGGGGCCAAAATCACATGACCTAAATTTTTTTCCCTACCACTCAGTTTTGGGTCGGCGATTCAGTTCAGATCGGGTCAAACAATAAGAACTCTAAATATCCATTAATTCGGTACTTAGTTTGAACACTATACAATTAGAATACAATACAATTAAAATTCATATAATTCGGTACTTAGTTTGAACACAATACAATTAAACGCCAAAGCAACATAATTAAAAACCAAAATAACATAATCACTCATAATCAAAACAACATAATCAAATAAGCCCTATAAAAAAAATCCATAATATGAATCAACTTAATTAATATAATTCGGTACTTCGTCGAATCAAAACAACACCACAAGTGGACCTAGACATCAGCCTCAAGTCACTTACCCACTTGTTAGCGTTCTGATTGCTTAGAAGAAGAGTTTCTGACTTTTGTGGCAATTGGAAATTGGAATCAGTTATTTTTCTTGCATTTTTAAATGTTAACCAACCTCTAGTCACAATATTTAGCCCTGAAAAAGCCTACAAATTCCCCTATTTCTTTGATTGGTGGAAGTATCCATGGAAAACCCTGTTTAATCGGAAAACTCCCGGAAAACCCTACTTCCCGAGCTTTTTTTTTTTTTTTTAAAATTAGGGCATGTAAAATACATGTTTTTAAGTGTTTTGAACCAAAAAAATCAAAAAAGCGCCGAACGGTTTTTTTTAAAAAAAAATAAAATATGTTGTGCATCATAACATATGTTAGCCTTTTTTTGCATTGGTAACATATGTTATGATGAAAAATTATTTTTTTTTTAAAAAAAAAACTGCTCGGCGCTTTTTTTGATTTTTTTTGGCTCAAAACTCTTAAAAACATGTATATTACATGCCCTAATTTTTTCAAAAAAAAAAAACCTTTGGAAGTAGGTTTTTCTAAGGGTTTACTAGAGTTTTCCGAAATAATTAGGGTTTTCCATTGATCCTTGCCCTCTTTGATTTATCCACCCATTATATATTATATATATAAACAATTACCAACTTCCATTGTGAGTACGTTTTACTGTTACGCTCGATACAAACCGGTAAAGCACATGTACAACCTCCTTCTGCACGCGCTTTTTTTGTCAGCCTATTCTTCTCTTTGTCGTTTACTTTTGTGTAGCTATTTTTTATTCTTGAACTTTCCAGTAATATCATTCATTCTTTGTTCTGAACTTCTGATATACATAAGCCTTCTAAGATCTTCAATTGTAGCATCTTTCTGATCCACTATCTCTCCTGAGATCAAGAAGAATCGTCGCGACCTCTGCCCACCACCGCTAACAACGCGACGTAATCGTCATCTACAGTATCCCCTGTATTTACGGTACCTCTTCTTCCCCTTTATTTTGGGTTTTATCTATCTCTTGATCATCTATGTTCTACATCCTTTTTCTAGCTTAGGGTTTTTACTTTTTGACACCAGTGTTTTGCTAAGCCTTCCTCTTCCACGCATTTGTTTTCTTCTAAGTCCCAGTCATGAAACAGAGATTTATTTAGAGTTGAGGTGGTGTTTTTTTAGGGTTTAGCTGATCATCAAACCTTTTATTTGTCGAAATATTTAAGGTTCGGTTGATTATGCATGTTGGATATAAATTGCATATGCTTTGTGTCTGCCTTTTAATTTCCGAACTCTGTCTCGGGTTACATTTGCTTCTTTAATTTCCTGTTTATTTACTTTCTTGCGTCTACATATGTTCAGTCGTATGGCACGGTTGGTAATAATTTTGTCGGCTTACAGTAGATGGATGGTGACGACCTTACTTTGATGCGTTTTCGCTTGCATCTTCTTTCGCGACCTATGGTATTGTTATTTTGCATTTCTGGTATGCATATTTCATGTGAGGCGATGATGATTCAATATATTCGATTGTAAAACTTATGTCGAGATCGCCTTGGCATGGCAGGGTTAAAGGATGGGAATCCGTTATTTGCAACCTTTTCTGCAGCCGTGGTTGTATCACGTCTTCTAGAGTCTGAGCCTGAAAGCTTATGCTAAAATGGCTGTCACCGAGGGTGGCTTTCCCGCCCGGCGCGATTACATGACGACCATGGTACGTAACGCTCAATGGCTGTATGTGACGCAGTAACCCGTTCACCCGCGCCGCGGCAACGCGCGGCGGGTATAAACCTAGTTATCTAACAAGTAGGAGACCGTGTTACCCCCATTTGCGGAGTCTTGCACCACAAAGATAATTTACAACGGATGGTTTATCTCCTCAGCGAACTTCCCATGTCTTATCCATGATCATATCCATCTCCACTAAGCAATAATGCCTATACAACACTTCAAGAGAAACCCAATAAATATGAGGAAAACCCCCTTGTAGATATCGAACCCAAGACCTAATTGTCTCAAGCCTTATACCACCCCAAAAATGTCATATGCTATAATAATGATTAATGTATAATGCATATCATTAGCTCTTAATCACAATCATTACTATTCAGAATTTTGATATCAGATCCCTTTTCTATTGCTCAAGTTATGATTTGCACATGAATGGATAACGTGAAATATTCGTGTTTTGTTATTTAAAATATTTAGTTTATTCTTATTCAAATTGTTATTCAATTTATATGTATTGCGTTTCCCCGAATAAATATAAAATGTATTTAACTTTTTTGCGAGAAGTTAGTATATAAAAGCAACGTGATTTATTAAAAAAATATAAAAAAATAAGCATAATAAGTGGTTAATGGCGTGCTGACTCATGTGTTGACCTGTATTTTGTAAAGGCTTGGCCACTTGGAAACTTCCTTCGAATGGCATGGACAGTGGATACGACAATAGCAACTAGCACACTTTATAGTTGATATGTCTATTTTAAAATATAAGGGTCCTTAACTTCTTAACTATGGAGCATAAATCAAAGTAAAATTCAAGGTGAAATTAGAGGTGTACAAAACGGCTATTTTTAATATCCGGTTTTAGGTATAGTCAGGTACTACATAGACCAGGTATTGATAGAGCATGTTCTTGTTTTGGTTCCGGTTTTTAACCTAAAAAATCATATGTAGTGTATCTGGTTTCAGTTCAGGTATGAAACCGGTCCTTCAATAACCTGGTACAAAAATCATGTATAAATAAACTGGGTATTCTAGGTATTGAATAAAAAAATTTGAGTTTGGGTACCGAGAAAACCGGCTTTATGGTTGTTTTTTTAACAATTTTACTCTTTTTTATGCCAAAAACCCATACAAATCAATATGTAACATTTATACAAATAACATAAAATTGCATATATATTAGAAACTTGAAATATTACAAAAAAAAAAAAAAAAAAGAACCAATCGCGTCGTGTCACCTCACCCACCCCACCCGCCCCACGCTCGTGAGATTCTCCCGCCCCAAGGGCACACCACCTCCCACGCCGGCCAGAGGTGGTGTTCCCAGCGTTATTCCTCCTCCCACACTATTTCACGCCATCCACTCCCATACTCTAATTATGCCTCTTAATGGTTTATGATTTAAATTGGATTTTGTGGATTCTTAACTCCACCTAGTCATTTACCATAAACAGTTGCCAATGATCTCCAGCCCAGCTAGTTTGAGGTGGGAAGGTTTACCTCCTTGGAGGGTTTCTGTCTGGGTTTGGTCTCAGGTTCGATTCCCATGTTCCACCGAAAAAAATAACCGTTGGGTTTGAAAGGGGAAACCCGTGTGGTTCCTATGGGATTCGATCCTGGCAGTGGTCGCTTTGCAACACGGGATTTACCGCTGAAACACTACTCTCCAAAAAAATTTACCATAAACAGTTTTGAAAATTTATAATAAAGAAAAATAAGCGTGTGTAAAAGGAGATGATAGATCATAGATTGTATATAGTAGAAATTGCATTGTAGTGGTACTACCTTTCACATGTCCGGTTTTCTCACAGGGTTTAACAAACAATTTGTATTTTCACCATTGGATAGACAACAAATCTAAGGTTCTGTTTTGGTATAGGATAACGGAATGGACGAGGTAATGGAATTGACAAAGAAATAAAATGGATCATTACCATTCCATGAATTTGTTTAGTTACCATGTGAGAATGGAATAAATTATTACTTTGTATTGTTTGGTAAGGAAAAACGACGAAAGAATAAAATTGGCGAGGATAGGTGGTGGCGGCGGCAGCAGTGGTCTGTGGGGGCAACAGCAACAATGGTGAGTGGCAGTGGTGATGGTGGTGGAGGTCGATCGGTAACGATAGTTAGTGATGATGGTGGGCGGTGGGTGACGGCGCCCGCCAGTGTCGGTAGTGATCGGTGAGTGGCGGTGATCAGTGGTGCGTGGCGGTAGTGGTCGGTGGTGGGTGACGACGATCGGCGGTGGCCGGTGACGGTGGTTGGTGGCGACATCGGTTGTCAGCGGTGGCTAGTGGCGGTGAATGGCAACAACCATGGTGGTGGCAATGGTGGGTGGCATGGTTGACGGAGGCGGTGGTGGTCGGTAGGTTTCGGTGGTTAGTGGTGGTCGGCAGTGGCCAGTGACAGCGGTGGATGGTCGGGGGTGGCGGTAGAGGTGGGTGGTGGTGGTGGTAGGGGAATGGAATGAAAAAAAAACATAAGGGGTAGATGTAATGAATTAAGGATTTTTAGAAAAAGATTTTATTACGTTAACTAATCAAACACATTTTTTTTTCATTTAATCGTAATACACCATTTCATTACGCCTCTTATTCCTCCGTATCAAATAGTACCTAACTATTTGAGATATTCATTTAACTTGAGAATTTATATGAGTTATCCTTTGTGATTTATACGAATAGTTATTGATTTAGTATTTAAAGTTGTCAAATGTCAATGTGAATATCCTTACCAATTTTCAAACGTGTAAGATGAGCCTTAAATATGTTTAATATTTTTAAAATTACCATTTTACTTTTTTTCATAATTCAAAATAAATTTCCCAGAATCTGTTACATCACTCGTAGCGAGTGTTTGTTTTGTGCGTGAAGGTCATTTTTAGCGCCCCTTAAGGCCCAACACTCCACCCTCTGGCCTTAAAATCCCAAAAAGTGAAAGGCGTTAAATTTTTAACGCTACATTTTGACGGAGTGGTCTTGGGTTTTATGGTGGCGGTAAAATTAGGGGGGGGGGGGTAAATTCACGCCCACTACGTTTGGGCTTATAATAGTTGTTGCTGTTATAATCGTACATCCAAACACTTGTAATACTACAAATACTAACATAACGGTTTCGTAAACTCGCCGTTACAATAACCGCTTACCATTACAGTTTCCGTTTAAACTCACGACATCCCCTTTTACCATAACGGTTTCGTACTTTCGTCAACAGTCACCACCGCCTTTACCGTAACGGCCCCAACCACCATACATTTTTTTTCTTCAAAAAACAGCAACATAGAACCGCACCCAAAGGACAACAGATTCAACATGGAACCGGCAAAACATAACACTACCCTCATGACTTTAAAGTTAATAACGAACCGACACGTCCCCTTCAACTAACGATTCCCCATCGTTAGCCACCGTTTCGCACCCTATATTACCCCCCACCGTACTCCTTCGACCACCATGCAATTTCCAAAAAACAACATTTTTGGTACCCGGTTTTGGCACCGATCTTCAAATTTGTGTGTATCACGCTTCTACAAGAAGAGAGGGCTCGGATGGTTTTATCAAGTGGATGGAGATTAAGGAGCGCATGTATAAAGGAGGATGGAGATTGGGGAGAGCATGATGGAGGGCTTTCCCTATTAAAAAGAGAAAGAAGATAAGGGGTCCATGGTTTTGATATTAGACTTGAGGGAGTGGGGCGGGTTTGAGGGGGCGGCGAGGCATTCCCGGGCGGGAACACCGGCCCACGGGCGGTAAGTGTGGGGCGGGGAGGGTAGGGCGGTGGGGGGAAGCCGGGCGGGGGGGCAAGGGTTTGGGTGACGTGGCGCTTGTTGATTGGGTGTTTTAAATGGACCGTTTGATTATTAAAAAAAAAAAAAAAACAAAAAATTTAAAATTATAACCGTTTGACAACGGTAATATTAAAAAAAAAAAAAAATTCCAAAATCTATATATATATATAAACCACACACACTCAAAAATACTCAAACCCACAATCTCCTATTTGTATAAAATCCTTTCGAAACAATCTTTTTGTTAAAAATACTTGCAAGATGTCGGACCAAAGTTCCAGTTCGTCTTCGTCGTTTGCTGAACTCGCTTTGGGCTCATCATCTGATGACGGTGCGGAGATGATAATGGCTACCATTCAGACACTCGTTAAAGTTGTAGCGGATGATGATGAAGCGACCTCGGAACCAAAGCGTAGAAAGTATATAGTTCGTGAACGACAAGCCGCAAATGATTTATTGGTACGTGATTACTTCTCGCCCGAACCAAGATACGATGAAAAAATTTTTAGGCGGCGTTTTCGTATGAGTCGTAATTTATTTATAAGAATATCAAACGATTTAGAAAATAATTACGAATATTTCCAACAAAGGCCCGATGCGCGTGGTGAGTTGGGATTTACCACGTTTCAAAAGGTCACAGCCGCGCTAAGACACTTAGGTTACGGGCAAACTTCCGACATAATGGACGACTATCTAAAGATGTCGGCCCGAACGGCCAGGGAAAGTCTCCACTTTTTTTGTTCGTACGTCATTGAACTATATTTAAAAAAATATTTGAGAAAACCTACGTTTAGTGACGTACAACAACTCTTGGAATTCCACGACGAAAAACATGGTTTTCCCTGGTATGCTCGGGAGTTTAGATTGTATGAAATGGGAGTGGGAACTTTGTCCAACTGCATGGCAAGGTCAACACTCAAGTGGATATCATAAAAAGCCTTGTATGATGCTTGAAGCGGTTGCATCACAAGATCTTTGGATTTGGCATGCGTTTTTTGGTGTGCCCGGTTCGAACAACGATATAACTATTCTTAATCAATCCCCAATTTTCAACGATCTTGTAAATGATGTTGGACCGAAAGGAACTTTTTATGTAAACGGGGTAGAATACAAGTACGGGTATGTTCTAACAGATGGAATTTACCCTGATTGGGCCGTTTTCGTAAAAGCGTTTACACGGAGGACTACGTTAGACGATAAGCGAACAAAGTTTAACAAAGCTCAAATGGCTGCACGGAAAGACATTGAACGAGCTTTCGGTGTTTTACAAAAAAGATGGCGCATTTTGTCTATGCCATGTCGAGTGATGGAAAAAGCGCAAATAAAAAATATCATGTATGCATGCATTATTTTACATAACATGATTTTGGAAGACGAAGGGCGTGCAATATGCGAGTATTTTGGTGACGCACCACCATCAAGTCAAGGAAACATTACCGATGAAGAAAGATCGTTAAACAACATGGAAATAAAAAATACTCAAACACATCACAACCTTCGAGCGGATTTGGTTGAGCATATTTGGACTGTACCAAGACAATACCCATCCGACAGTGATGATTAAAAACATGTTTGATGTATTTGTTTAGTTAATGTATTTTTTTTAGTTCATGTATTTTTTTTATTTCATGTTTTTTATATTTTTTATTTTGTAGTTTATTATTAATTATTAATGTTTTTAATTATGTTTTATTAATATTGTTATATTTATTACTTAAAAAACAAAAAAAAAAAAGAAAAAAGAAATGCCACATGTCAATTCCCCCCCACTCTTCCCCCCCCTTCCACTCCCCACAATTTCCCCCCCCCCCCCCCCAAATGGACCCCACAAGTGCCACATGGCAATTCCCCCCCCCCCCCCCCTCTTTCCCCCCCTCCACTCCCCATAGTCTTACTGTGTGAATTTGTTTGTTTTTAAACACTCATCATTGTTTGATTCTCGAGACACAACAAAAAAGCTGTACATACATCTAATTTTAATTTAAGTTGATATATATATAAAAAACATTAATGGTTGTTACTTAATACATTTGGATAAAAAAATATTATAAATTGTATCCATTTAAGTTTTTTTTTATTATTATTTTTTTTTAATGGACAACAAACATTTCTGCCCGACTACTCAAGAAAGTCTCCACACTATGGACAGACCCCACGACCAACCCAATGGAGGGCCCATACGAAACCGGGGAAAACCCAACCCCTCACCTGCCCATAGGCACGACGGTGAAGGGCTGGTAAAACCCGGGCGAGATCAGGACTCGAACACGGTCCATTCACCAACTGAGTTACCCGTAAAGAACAATTCATTTAAGTTACTGATCATTTTTTAATAATTATATAATTTATTCTTAACAAATATAGCAATTACAATTGTGAACTTTTTACTAACAATACAATCTTATCATAACGTTTATTCAAAACAAATTGGTTACATAAGTTTGTTTGTACGTGTAACCTTAATGGTTGGCAAGGGGTAGGCTAAATGCACTCCCCCTTTTTACTATTCGCACTTCCTTTCCAAAAAATTAAATTTAAAACTTTTCAAATTCCACCCCTTAAAAACGAACTTTTTACACTTGACCCCCATGATAGAAAAACCGTTGCTTCTTCTGTGATGGCTTAGGGGTTTATGGCGGTAACTATATGTTCGACGATGGAGACGGTGTTCACGTCGGAATATTCTGTCGGAGGCTTCAGATTCCAATGAAAACGGTTACCAGCGATAGAGTGGAGTAGAGAGAACAGAGAGAGGGTTGCCATTATCTTTATTTTGTTTGAAGTTCTAGGCAATGTTTCGGTGGCTGCGGAGTGGAGTAGAGAGAGGGGCATCAGACAGGTGGTGGTGTTGCACCACCACCGTTGTTAAGCGTTCTACCGTCACTGCTTTTAACTACCACCGTCTCTGACTTGCTTCATCACCGCTCTTAAAATTCTACCGTCGCCTGTCGATTATGAGGTTATTGTGGTCAACGCACCAGAGCACAGTGCCTCTGTCGTGTGTAAGCCAGATCTGCGATATTTCTTTGTCTCTTAATTCTTTCTTTCTCTCTCCGTTTGAACGTAGGAGGCGGAGAAGTAAATGGTTTTTTATTGGTGCTATAATAGTCGCAAGCTAGAAACATTTATGCAGTAACTATTGTTGAAGGCTTGTATTTTTAATTTGCCTATGTTTTTTGGTTTGCTTCTGTCCAATGGGGCTGTTTCCTTTTCTTTGCTTGGTTTATAATAAGCATATATGTATTCAATATTTATCTTATCGAAATGAGATAAAGTCTTTCCTAATGCAAGTAAAAAAATAAAATATAAGGTTTGATTGTATTTATCTAAAAACTTCAAGGGGGGAGTGCAACTAGTAAAAATAATAAAAAGGGAGTGCATTTAGCAACACCCGTTGGCAAACTAACCCATTTGATTTTTATACGCTTTAAGAAATTTGTTATTTACCATATGTGTTTATCAATCTACAAATTAAATACTTTCATATTCAACATCTCGCTGCAACGCGCGGGTAGCGCCAACTTGTTATTCTTCAAAAGTCAAAACACATGTTGTCAAAGTGCAAAGGCGAAATCTTGATAATATTCTAAGTTTCTAGTTGCCAGATTTGAGTTGGGGTTTTCTTGATTTTAAACACAATCTTGGTGAAAATAAAAATACCCAAGTTATAGAACTCTAGATATTATTATCTTGATGTATGGTCAAAGTCAACCTCAAAGAAGCATCATTGGGTCATAGGTGGCCTTAACGTACAATGATAGATTAGAGTTCAGTAAGGATATGCTAAATAGCCGAATGGGTTAAGGATGAGGACGATGTGGCCACACCTTACCGAGGGGAAGGCCGACTGTGCTTGCCATATGACCTTCACCAAATATTTTTTTTTGGACCGGTTTAAATGGCTAGATGTATAAAAAGAATTATGTAAAAATAAACAAATATTAAATATACACAATAATTATTTTCTCACACCAATCTATAAAATTACTACCCTATTTTCAATCGGCTAAAATTTCCCCCGTTGTTAGCTGGTGTTGAACGCATGACCCCCATGTTATACACCAAGTTAGTTAGCACCACACCACAAGAGGTGGGGCAATTGCCAAACTTCTAACGGTTACAACTCATCACAACGTTAAAAAAAAGTACCACTAACATCAAGTGAGCATAAGATTACAACTAAACAAAATTAAATCATTTTTAGCCTTAAAAATCTTAAACTAGTTAGTTAGGCTGTGCATTGCGACGGAAGTTTTTTTTTTTTTTCATGTAGCTTGTAACCTGTGATTTACCAACGCGCTACCTATGCATTACCAAAAATCTATCATCGGTTCTGGTTATCCGGTAGTAGAATCTTGCAAAATAAAAGATTGCTATCTACAGGCTAATGAAACATGAGTTGTGGGTGACACAAAAACTGTGTACGTACAGCAGCATCGTTTAAGTTCAGATGACCAAAAATTTGCAAATTAACACCTTTTGTACAGCATCATCCTTTATGTAGTTGGTTTCTTTAACGGATCTTCTTCGCCTACAATACAGCCAGGAGAGTAATGAGTGAATTTGATTACAAGGTTATGAGCAGCACACGTATAACGATATAAAAAAAACAAAATTAACATACACAGATTTAATCTTTCAAGCATATAGAACATCCAAAAGAGAGACCAAAATTAGCAAAAAAAAAAAAAAAAAAAAAAACCTCTTTGTTGCAGAGCTTTTGTTGTTTGTTGATCAATGTGTGAATAGAAAAGGCCAAATTTCAACACTTAATGATTATGTTTAAAAAAAACAGACTACACTGTCCTTGAAAGCATGCTAAAATGGAAACAACACATGTGATAACTAATTATAGCAGCAAGCAAACACAAAACAATATATTGTTTCTTTTAACGGATTAGACGTCCAAATTTAACATCTTTAATCTTTAGCACAGAAAAGTTGTACCAGACATAAAACGTGTTAAAAACAATGTGTTAATAGAGGTGCCTGATAAACTAACATTAGTTTAAAGCTAACTAACCAAAACCGCAATGTAGCATTCAAGAAGCTTCACATGTAAAATCTGTAGTTTTGAATCTACCAGACTACCACCAAACACATGTATTTCAAAGACATGCATCGTCGATCACAGCAAAAATAAAAATAATTCCAGAGTGCAAGAAACCAGAAAACACAAAATTTTCCCAAATTAATGCTGCAATTTACCCGCTAGTTAAACTCAATGTCTACGAGGTTATAGGACCCCAAACTTAGTTTAAAAAAGCGCGCCTCGCACAAAAGCGACGAGGTCTAAGCGCATCGCACGAAGCGTAAAAAGCGTGGGATTTTTGTACCCGAAGCGCACACTAATTATTTATTTATTTTATATATCCCATGAGTTTTTAGCTTCATTTACCTAAAATATAGCTATAAATAAGGTTTTTATGTGATTTTACCTATATGTACAAGCCAAAAACACCAAGGTACAACATTTTTATGCATAAAAATACATGGTGTACGTGAGGCACGCGCCTCAAGGTCAAAAGCGACTGAGATTTTGCCAAAAAAGCGCTTGTGGCACGCGCCTTTGGGAAATTGGATAGGCGCAAAGCCCTGAGACGCCCTAGGCTGCGCCTTGATGCTCCTTACGCCTAGGCGCGCTTTTTAAAACCCATCCCCAAATGCAAACTACTAATGCAATGAAGCATACAACGATAACAATAATTGGGAAAAAAAGCTAAGCAATAAACAGAGGAAAAAATCAAATGAACAGCAAAAAAGCAAAATACTTCATTAATTACATTACCACATGGAACCAAAAACCACCTAAATAACCGGCCAGCATTGCTTCAACGTAGACGGAGAAGAAACGCACGCCATATAAAAAACTGAAGTGAAAAGACGAAAGAGGCGCAAAAAAAATTAAAGTAGATGTGAACACGTAGGCGGGTTAAAACCCAGGCGTCTTAAATTCGAGGAACGGAAAAACAGCAAAAAAAGAAAAAGAAAGAAAGAAAGAACACGAAGCGGTTCGAACCCGTGTCTTAAATTCGAGGAACGGAAAAACAGCAAAAAAAGAAGGAAAACAACAAACTGACCAGCCAAGCAAGGCGGATGATTGATAAGGTAATGAATAAGTAAACTAATAACCTAATCCGTGGAGGTTACTGGACAAACCAACTAGCGGAATTACGAGTATATATAATATACTTTTAACAAAATCACATAATATAAAAAAAAACTAGTTTAATATGAGTTTTGATATGTACCTTTTATAACTTCATTTCAACATTACAACGGAGTTTGATTCACCATTATAAGTTTATAACGCAGTCTAATGCATCCTTGTAATGTGCTTTTATGTGTCGTTATAAGACAGTTTGATCCGCTATTGCAATACAGTTGGATGTAATGCTGTTATATTGTTTTGATATACCATGCAATTTGCTTCACAAGTTTACTGTTTACAACAATGAATCAGAATGCAGCATTACAAAGAGAAATCAACAAGTGCATTTTGGTACGCCGTTGTAGTTAATTTTTATGCACAACGTTACCAACATTCCACCAAACTGTGTTACGATGATGCATCAGTGTATATTATAGTAGTGATTATTTCAGTAAATGTAGTGATAATTTTGAAATCCATTTTGGTGGTGATGATTTTCCTGGTCCATCGATTCCCAAAAACTCAATAATATAAACAGCCAAGATATATTTATTAAAGCATCACTTGCACAAAAATCTATGAGGTTACCTATGCCATGAAGATTAGAAGCATCAGATCAGCAGTCATCGAGTGTTGTCCCATAATAGCCTGCCAAACGCTTCAAAGCGCCATCACCCTGTGCACCATCAATCAGCTTATACTTCTCGTAGTTTGCTTGCAAGGTCTCATTCTGCTGATTATGCAGCTTCTGTTCGTCTGCAAGTTCTTGCTGCACAACAGAAATAGAATAAACTTCATTTATTTCACATTTCTATCCTACAATGTTTCACCAGCTAAACCAAAATAGTAATTACTATTTACCTCCATTAGATATCGCGCCTCAGCAGCATGTCTTTTTGTCAAATTCTTTATCTTCTTAGCCAGCTCAAAGCTTGGATGAGTCGGATCCATCCACCGGCATACAATTCTTCTCTGATGCTTCTTAGGTCGATCCTCAAACATTTCAACCTTGGCTTTTTGGGCTCTCACGGGCCTTGGCATCCCAGATACCATCAGGGGAGAATCCCCCATCTCCGCAACGATTTCCTCAGCCTGTTTGGCTGATTCCATCTCCACCAAAGCACAAACATTGCCAGGCGTGAAGTAGGTGGGAATAAGGTGAACTGCGGTAACCTTCCCAAACTGACCAAGAGCACTTTTCAAAACAGCTTCCGTGACCTGAGGCGAAAGGTTGTCAATGTGAATTGACTTTTTCACCTTCTCTTCAAACGCAGCATATTTTTCCTCAGCTGATGGGTCCATTAGTGCCAAATATTATCTATTACAGAAGACATTACAGTATTAGAAACCAAATTTGCACATAGATGTAAATGCAACCAAAGTGAAGCAGTTTTACATTCATCAAAAATATGAGACTTAAAATACAACAACTCTTTACCAATTAAAACCATGACCAGTTTGCCTAACACATGGAAGTGTTTGTTGTGACTTCAAATCACGATAGAGTTTAAACACACATCCAAACACACTTAAGTAATTAAGTCATGTACTTTGAAACTAGCCTTTATAACTCATAACATGATTGCAAAAATCGCGCCTAACTTTCGATTAATCGCTAGTCGGAGGTTCACCAAGAAATTTTAATCTAATCAAACAATTAATCGCAAGGCGATCAATAGTGGGTCATGTACCTTAACTCTTAACGATCATGATTTCCCCATAGATCTAAATCCTATGCACTTGGGAAGCTTTGACATCATAGTAGGCATGGATTGGCTTGCAAAACATCGTGCTGAAGTTGTTTGTTTTGAAAAATTTATAGGTATACCACTTCCTAGTGGTGACACCTTACAAATCTATGGTGAGAAACCCTCAAAAGGACTTAAGCTCATGTCTTGTACCAAAGCTCGAAAGTATCTCCGAAAGGAATACGTTGCATTCTTGGCTCATGTGGTAACAACCAAAGACAAGGAAAAAAGCATAAAGGACATACCTGTCGTTTGTGACTTTCCCAAGTCTTTCCCAAAGACCTACCCGGTCTTCCTCCCGCTCGTTCTGTTGAATTTCGTATTGATCTCATACCCGGCGCTACACCTGTTGCAAAATCTCCATATCGTCTTGCACCTTCCGAAATGCAAGAACTCGCTAGTCAACTCCAAGAATTGCTCGAAAAAGGCTTCATACGTCCGAGTACTTCTCTGTGGGTTGCTCCCGTTCTATTCGTGAAAAAGAAAGACGGATCTTTTCGTATGTGTATCGACTATCGTGAGCTTAACAAACTCACTATCAAAAACCGATACCCTCTTCCACGCATTGATGACCTCTTTGACCAGCTCCAAGGAGCAACTTGTTTCTCAAAGATCGACCTTCGTTCGGGATACCATCAACTCCGAATCCGCGATGAAGATATTCCAAAGACCGCCTTTCGCACAAGATATGGTCACTATGAGTTCATGGTGATGCCTTTTGGTTTAACCAATGCTCCTGCCGTGTTCATGGACTTAATGCATCGAGTATGTAGACCTTATTTGGATCGTTTCGTGATCGTCTTCATTGATGATATCCTAATCTATTCCAAATCCGAAGACGACCATAAAAGACACCTTCGTTTAATTCTAGAGCTCTTACGTGCCGAACGACTTTACGCCAAATTCTCTAAATGTGAATTTTGGTTAAAAGAAGTTCAATTCCTTGGGCACATTGTGAATGACAAAGGTATTCAAGTTGATCCTGCAAAAGTTGAAGTTGTGAAGAATTGGATTGCACCAAAATCTCCTACTGAAATTCGTTCTTTTCTAGGATTGGCGGGTTACTACCGTCGGTTCATCTCTAACTTTTCCAAAATTGCTACACCTCTTACCACCTTGACACAAAAGACTCAACCTTTCATTTGGGGTCCTGAACAAGAGGAAGCCTTCGAAACCCTCAAATCCAAGCTTTGCGGTGCTCCTATCCTAGCTCTTCCCGAAGGGAATGATGATTTCGTGGTTTATTGTGATGCATCGAACCAAGGTCTTGGTTGTGTCCTTATGCAACGAGACAAAGTCATCGCCTATGCATCGAGACAACTCAAGATCCACGAAAAGAATTACCCGACTCATGATCTAGAACTTGGTGCCGTTGTTTTTGCCTTGAAAATATGGAGACACTACCTTTATGGTACCAAATGTGTTGTCTTTACCGATCATAAAAGCCTCCAACACATCCTCAACCAGAAAGACCTTAACACGAGACAACGATGATGGGTCGAATTGATTAACGACTACGACTGCGAAATTCGCTACCATCGTGGCAAAGCGAATGTAGTGGCCGATGCTCTTAGTCGGAAGGGTCACGCAATTCTGTGTAACCTTCGAGAAATCGACCGTCTTCATAGCTCTCAGTTTCAAAATGATCTCTTCAATCGTATTCGAGACGCTCAGCATACATCGGTCAATGAAAATACTCTATATGAAGAAATGTCTTGTGGTGCCGAGTTACACTTGGAGTCCAAGGCAAATGGAATTCTTTATTATCTTGATCGTATTTGGATTCCCAATCGTGATGATCTTCGTGCTCTTATAATGAACGAAGCACACAAATCCCGATACTCCATTCATCCCGGTGCGGATAAAATGTATCAAGACCTCCGTCGCAATTATTGGTGGCCCGGTATGAAGAAAGACATTGCTCTCTTTGTGTCCAAATGTCTCACTTGTTCCAAAGTAAAAGCCGAACACCAACGTCCATCAGGTTTACTCGAACAACCCGAAGTCCCCATGTGGAAATGGGAAAGCATTGCTATGGATTTCATTACCAAACTTCCTCGAACGTCTTCTGGTCACGATAGCATTTGGGTAATCATCGATCGATTGACCAAGTCAGCTCACTTCCTTCCCATTCGCGAAGATTTCAAAGTTGAAAAGCTAGCCCATATCTACACCAAGGAAATCATTTGTCGTCATGGTATTCCCCTTGACATCATCTCAGACCGTGATGGTCGATTCACCTCCCGTCTTTGGGAAACATTTCAGGCTGCTATGGGAACTCAGCTTAATCTTAGCACATCTTTTCATCCTCAATCTGATGGTCAAACTGAACGTCCAATTCAGACTCTCGAGGACATGCTTCGATCTTGTGTAATCGATTTCGGTGGAAATTGGGATGCACATCTACCATTGATCGAGTTCTCGTACAACAATAGTTACCATACCAGCATCCAAATGGCTCCATTTGAAGCTCTCTATGGACGAAAGTGTCGTTCTCCCATATGTTGGCACGAGATTGGTGAAGCACAAATCACCGGTCCCGAAATCATTCAGCAAACGACAAGCAAAATCATCCAGATTCGTGATAATCTCTTAGCTGCTCGAAGCCGTCAGAAAAGCTATGCTGACAAGCGGTGAAAGCCTCTTGAATTCAATGTCGGTGATCAGGTACTCCTCAAGGTATCTCCTTGGAAAGGAGTAGTCAGGTTTGGAAAGAAAGGAAAATTGGCTCCACGTTATGTTGGACCATTCAAGATCATTGAGCGAATCGGGAAAGTAGCTTACAAACTCGAGCTACCCCAAGAACTCAACAATGTTCATCCCACCTTTCATGTTTCAAATTTGAAAAAGTGCCTAGCCGAAGGGAACATACACATTCCTCTTGATGACGTACGAATTGACGAGACTATGCATTTTGTCGAAAAGCCAGTGGAAATAACGGATCGTGAAGTCAAACAACTCAAACGAAAACGTATTCCGCTAGTTAAAGTTCGTTGGGAATCGAAGAATGGACCCGAATTCAATTGGGAACATGAAGATCAAATGAAGAAAAAGTACCCACATCTTTTCAGTCAAGCCGCTTGAATAAATTTCGGGACGAAATTTCCTAAAGTAGGGGAGACTGTAACATTTATACTTTTCGAATTTTGACATCTAGTCCTCGTATTCTTGTATCTTGTCATTTTATACCCTGGTAATCCCGAGCTTATGATCAATGGAAATTATTTTGTCAATTTCATTTAGTTATAATCTATTTCACATATTCTATATATTCTATTTAACTCAAAAATAATTCTTTACGTTTAAAAAAAACGAAACTCTAACGCTAAACCAAAGCATAAACGAACTCATACAAGTTGGAAGTCAAGCCCAATCCAATAACATGTCAAAATGGGCTTAAACCTTAAGTCTTAACCCAAAAACATGTCCAAAACCAAGTCTAATGGGCCAAACCCATCTAGAAACCCTAAACCCTCCATTTCAACTATAAATACCCCACTTCCTACCACTCTAACACTTGCTCAAATCTAAATCATTCTCTAACTCTCTCAAACTCTCTCAAATCCTCTCAATCCCTCTCAAACCTTCAAGAACTTCAAGTAAGTTTCTTGACCTTAACTTTATTTTTATTTTATTTGTTTATTTATTTATTTATTTAATATTTTATTTTTTATTTTTTTTTTCTTTTTTTACTTTCAATTTCTAACTTGCTAATATCCTACAATAACATCATATAAGGTTTGTGGTTACCCCAACCTTACTAACCCTTGACTCTTATGACCATCCGAATCACCTTTATGGTGGTTTGTGTTTGGATCGCCTAAAAGGCTTGCTTGACTCTTATGACCATCCGAATCACCTTTATGGTGGTTTGTGTTTGGTTCGCCTAAAAGGCTTGCTTGACTCTTATGACCATCCGAATCACCTTTATGGTGGTTTGTGTTTGGTTCGCCTAAAAGGCTTGCTTGACTCTCTTGAATCTATAATTTAAACTTGAATCTAAGACCCTTTATTTCCTTTCTAATTCTAGTTAACCAAGGCTAAGGAACTAATCTTCCAAGACATTCTTTTGGAACCTTACCAAACGCACCCAAAGGTGAGTTCATACTTGTCCCCCTTTTATTCTTTATTCTTTGGGGCTCAACATGTATCACTATCAAAACTCAAATGATTTCATACTCTAAAAAACTACTACGCTCAATCTAAATGCTTGTATACTATGCCATGCTAGAATTCTAAATTCTAACATACAATTGTTCTATTAGCAAACAACCCACCTTACATGTATAGCGCTATAGGATTGACACACCGCCCCCTTTATGGGTCATGTAAGTATTATTCTAATGTGTATTCGAGTGTTGTTGCCTTTTGTATGGTTCTACATGCATATGCTTATAACATGATGATTCGAGTAAGACTTTTCTTATACTATATGTTTAGACTACAAACTAGTATGCTCACCAATGCTTTATGTGTTGACGGATATTTTATACATGTTGCAGGAAATGTTTGAAGCAAGATATTCAAGAAAACTACTTAGGATTGGACTAGAAACTCACGCTAGTTTAAATTCTATGTTTGAAGTTGTTGTTCTCTTGTCATTAAACAATTTGTATTTCGGTCATCTTTTAGACAATATTTATTCAATGAATGAAATTCTACCTTTAAATTATATTGTCACAAATTCTAGTGTCATGAAGTCTTTGAACAATCTATCCCAAGTCTCGCCCCGATGTATTCCGCCATCGGTTGGGGTGTGACAGAGGCGCAGTTAAAAACAAAATATATAAAAAATTATGTATCTTATAAAAAATAAAATACTTGGCCTAGAAAAGTCTAAAACATCAAAAACACATAAAAATAAAATAATTGACCCAAAAAGTCTAAACACCAAAAGAAACACATCAAAAACACCCTAAACCACCTGAGGGGCATCCGAGGCGCACTTTTTCTTAGCGCCTCAGCCCTTAGAGGCGTATTTACAATCTGAACCCCATGAGGCGCGCCATAGACTCATTTTCTTACGATGTGTTCCCGAGTTAACTAAACGAGAGAAAAGAAAGGAAAGGAAGGAAAAATTTGATTGTATTCCCGAGTTTTATTAAAGGAAGGAAAAGAAAAGAAAACAAAATATGGTGTGTTCCCGAGTTTCATTAAAGGAAGGAAAAGAAAGGAAATGGAAGGAAAACTAGGCAAAATCCTTTAGTTTAGCTTTCCTTCCGATTTGGAAGGAAACGGAAGGAAAGGATACTTATCCTTTCCTTCTATTCTTTTCCCTCTTTAAGTTAACTCGGGAACACAGCGTTAGCGTTTCGCATTGAGGCGCACGCCTCACACGTTTTTTTAAACCATGATTCATAACATGGAAATTCTGCTAAATCTTCGTATCTAACATTTATTCACACAAAGGCAGGTAAGGTAACCTAAGTAGCATTATTTGTTATTGGGTTCCAAGCACTCCTTTTTAAAACCAAGCTTACTATACTCAACTAGTTTTGTTACCTGTTTGTTATTGTATTCCTAAGTAGCACTGGGACGGGTACGGGACCGGGGACGATACGAGTAAGGGAAATGACAAAACTCAAAGATAAAACAATAAAAAATATAAACATATTAAACAAATTCCAAAATAGATATATATTGATGTAAAGTGTAAACTCCGAAAATACTACATCTTCCAAAGGTAATTAAGTACCAACACTCAAATCATTTTCAAATTCCGGTTCATCTGGTGAGAGACCGACAACCTCACAAAAACCCTATATCTTCCATTGAAGCAAAAGCATCTCCACCCACATTCCACATCTTTACATCACCATTCGGATTCCTTGACAAAGTCGGAGATTATTGTGGAGGTAAACCCAGTTTTGAGCACGATTTATAGTCAACGTGTTCCTCCTAAGCGAGTGAATAAATGCATAAGTATTCCAATTACGCTTAACACAAGAAGAAGAACTAGATTGTCCAAGTAATCTAATAGCCAAAGTTCAGAGAAAAGGAGTTTAAGCACCAAAGTTAACCCACTATTTATGGGTTCCATAGTAGCCATATGTGAAATGCTTGTTAAATCCTCAAAAGGACCACTCTTTATTGAAAACATTGCATACTCATCAAGCACTCCTTTTCATTGAAAACATTCCATAGTAGCGATATGTGAAAAGTGGTCCTTTTGAGGATTTAACAAGCATTTCATAATAACAAACAGGACCACTCTTCAATGAAAAGGAGTGCTTGATGAGTATGCAATGTTTTCAATGAAGAGTGGTCCTTTTGAGGATTTAACAAGCATTTCACATATGGCTACTATGGAACCCAAGAATTGGTAGGTTAACTTTGGTGCTCAAACTCCTTTTCTCCCGACTTTGGCTCTTATATTACTTCGACAACCTGGTTCTTCTTCATGTGCTGAGCATAATTGGAGTACTTATGCATTTATTCACTCGCTTAGGAAGAACAAGTTAACTACAAGTTGTGCTCAAGACTTGGTTTACATCCACAATAATCTCCGACTTTTGTCAAGGAATCCAAATGGAGATATGGGATGTTGGTGGAGATCTTTTTTAATTCAATGGAAGATGTAGGGTTTTTGGAGGTTGCCAATCTCTCACTAGATGAACAAGAATTTGAAAATAATTTGATTATTGATACTTAATTACCTTTGACAGATGTATTTTTGGAGTTTACACTTTACATCAATATATATCTATTTTGGAATTTGTTTAATATATTTTTTTATTGTTGTACACTTGTACCCTTGCCGTACCCGTATCTTGGATTTTTGAGTTTTGTCATTCCCCGTACCCGTATCGTCCCCGTACCCCGGTCCCATACCCGTCCCATTGCAACTTAGGAAAACAATAATAAACAAGGAACAAAACTAGTTGTATATAGTACGCTTGGTTTTAAAAAGCGTGTGGCGCTCAGATGCGATTTGATCGGTTCAGTTTTCATTTGATTTGGTTCTGTATATTCAGTTTGAAACCGAAGACCAAACAACCTACTTCGTTTCAGTTTTAAACAGTATAAGTACCCTACATCTTAACAACAGATCATTATGACAACCTAAAATCATAACGACCGTTCAAATTAATAGCAACAGCAAATGATGTACACAATTATAAACAATCAAAGGAATAACATCATGTAAACAGATCAACAGCACACCACACGTAATAATGTCGACTCATATTGTGCAATCGATCACTAAATTCAATAATATCATCTGTAGTTACAATCGATTAATCGTAAGCAATAATAATAACAGTTAATAAAACATACCGTAAGTCTCCGATGAAGCGGTTATGAGGATAAACATGGGGGTTTAAAGCTTTGAATACAGAGAAAACGAACGGTTATTGGGTTTTATATAGTTTTGTATGTTTAACTTTTTATGAGCCGGGTTAGCGGGCTTTGGCGGAACCGATAACCATGGTTTTTTTTTTAGAAAATCTAAATGGGTCAAAACGGTTGGGTTTTTGGCGATTAATAAGACCTTGTAGTTGGTTAAATTAATAATTAACTATAGAGAAACCGACATTAAATAATGGGGAAATGGAATTTAATAATCCCAACTTTGGGGGGTTGGAAGACAGCAGTCCCAACTTGAAAATTGTAACACAGCAGTCCCAACTTGTCAACATTTTTATTCTAATGGTCCCTGACTAACTGAGGTTAAGTTTCTCTGTTAAGTGCCACGTAGGCATCCCACGTGGCAGTCCACGTGGCAAAATCTGTCCCACTTGGAAAAAAATGTGGGTCCCACTTGTTTTTTCAATTAAAAAAAACCTATTATATATCTTTATATCATGCTGATACACACATATATACACACACAGAGAGAGAGAGAGAGAGAGAGAAGAGAGAGAGAGAGAGAGAGAGAAAGAGAGAGAGAGAGAGAGAGAGAGAGAGAGAGAGAGGACAGCCACCTGTCACCACCGTCCACCACCATCTCCGGCGACCCACCACCCTCCCTCCTCCTCCACCAACCAAAGCCCACCCACCATCATTCCCCTCAACCTCCACCCCATAATCACCACTCTACACCACCGTCCACCACCATCTCCGGCGACCCACCACCCTCCCTCCTCCTCCACCAACCAAAGCCCACCCACCATCATTCCCCTCAACCTCCACCCCATAATCACCACTCTACCATTCACCCCGACCAACCACCTGTAAAATTAGGGCTTTCCCCCAAATTTTAGGGTTCTTAGTTCTAACCCTAACATCATAAATTGAAGAAGACGACAGCTCTGGTTTCGACGGCGTTAGTGTTAGGGTTCCGGTGACGAAGGCAGTGGAGGTGACGAAGGCAGTTGATGGTGACGAAGGTGGTTGATGGTGACGAAGGTGGTTGATGGTGACGAAGGCAGTGGTTGTGGTTGTGACGAAGGCAGTGGTTGTGACGAAGGCAGCTCTGGTTGTGGTTGCAGATGAAGGTGGTTGATGGTGACGAAGGCAGTGGAGGTGGTTGATGGTGACGAAGGCAGTGGAGGTGGTTGTGGTTGCAGATGGCGGCGGTGGCGGTGGTTGATGGTGACGAAGGCAGTGGAGGTGGTTGGGCTTTCCCTCTCTCTCTCTGTGTTTATATATATATATAAGTTAATAAAGGATTTTTTAAATATTAAAGGATTTTTTTAATTGAAAAAACAAGTGTCATAGGGGGCCCACGTTTTTTTTGCCAAGTGGAACAGATTTGGCCACGTCAGACGCCACGTGGCAGTCCACGTCATCACTTAACAGAGAAACTTAACCTCAGTTAGTCAGGGACCATTAGAATAAAAATGTTGACAAGTTGGGACTGCTGTGTTACAATTTTCAAGTTGGGACTGCTGTCTTCCAACCCCCCAAAGTTGGGATTATTAAATTCCATTTCCCCTTAAATAATTATAGAAATTTACAGGCCTGGCTCAAGTGCAAGTCTATTAAAGCTTTCGCTTTGGACTCCCGGTTTGGAAAGGCCTATTTTTTTTTTAAGTCTATTAGATTTAAAGCGGGTTAAGTTTGGGTGTGTGAAGTTGTGAGTTGTGAGGCGTTGAGGGTTTAGTCCAATTAAGGGCTATTTGTAGGATAGGGGTTATTTGCACAATAACCTTCCTCTAAATTAGGGCTGTAAACAAATCAAATGTTCGGCGAACAGTTTGTGAACTGTTCGGCGGGAAGTTCGTTTGTGTTCGTTCGTTTAATAAATGAATGAACACAAACAAAAAATTCCGTTCGTTTAGCTAAACAAACGAACATGAACAAGGTCGCGTTCGTTCGTTTATATTCGTGAACGTGTTCATGTATGTTTGTTTGTTTTTGTTTGATAGTTCATTAGGGTCTTTAATTTTTATATTTAATTTAAGTATTTCAAATTTCCCAGTGATAGATTATTTAACATATATTAGTGTATCACATGTTAATATTACTTTAACTATTTTGATTAACTGCTATTATTTAACATATATTAGTGTATCACATGTTAATATTACTTTAACTATTTTGATTAACTGTTATTTTTGGTGGATTAAACGAGGATTTCACGTTTAATATGATACCTCTGTGTTTTTATAAAACATTATGTGATCAAGATTATGTCACGTATATTTGGGTAATTTGATTAGTATATTCTGGGCGGACAATGTTAGTAATGAAAAATGCGAATTTTCATAATTTAATGTGCTAGTTTGTGCTCGATTTTGTTCAGCAATGCCTATTTGTGTTCGTTTACATTCATTTGTGTTTGTTTGTGTTCGTTTTTGGTCGACGCCTAAAGTTAGCAAATAAATACAAACGAACACGAACAAAAATCTCGTTCGGTAAGTATTCGTGAATAGTTCGTGAACACGTTATTTTCTTAACAAACGAACACGAACAAAAAATCTCGTTCGGGAAGTGTTCGTGAACAGTTCGCAAACACGTTAATTCCTTAACAAACGAACACGGACAAGGCCTTGTTCGTGTTCGTTTGGTTCGTTTACAGCCCTACTCTAAATTATAAATCGATGGTATAAATTATGAACCACTTCAGTTAGCAATTGGTTTAAACTACGTTCATATATTAAAGATTATTTGCATCTAGTTGGAGATAATATCACATAAACTGAATAATAAGATCTGCATAATATGAATGGGTAATTATCATATGAATGGGTAATTATCATTTTTAGACCTTAAGACAAATTGAATAAATAAACAAACATATAAATAACAAAGACAATAAAATGCCCCCAAATTTTATTTCACTTCAGGCCTCTTAAAGTCGACCCTGGTAATTCCAGTAAAATGTGATATTTTCATATTCTTTTTACCGTATCAAGTTGGTATTTGAGTAGTTGGATATAATGATGTACCCTATATTAAATGGATTATCAGAGAAAAAAAAAAAGATGAAATGTTTGTGAGTAGTAAGATATAATCACGTTGGTATTTGAGTAGTAAGATATAACGATGTACCCTATATTAAATGGATGATCAAAGAAAAAAAAGATTGAAATGTTTGTGATTTCTAGACATAGCATTATACACTTCACTTAGACATGAGTGTGTGGGTGGAAGGGTAAACATCCCACATTCTACCCTCACTCACCAACAAAAACAACTCTTTCTCTTGCTCAATACAACCACGATCATTTCTATCTTTTGAAAATAAACATCACCAACTGCACCATCATTGGCCTATAACACCATCCACGTGATTTGGATATAGTTGTTGATGCAGGTGGGGCCCTCTATCGAAGAATTGTAGAGAAACTGAACAAGTAGTTGGGGAAGCAAACGACAAATGAACAAAGGGGTTCCAACTATGTAACCAAATAAACTAAAAAAGTAATACCAGTCTAACTGTAGAACTGCTAAACCATATTACATAAGAATCCATATGCTTAGCCATAGTTGATTCATGCATTGGGACAACTACCGGTTCACTCAACCTGTCCAGTCTAATTTTTAAAACCTTTATTTATACCTTTTATTTGCTAACAACCCTAAGCTATAAAATCTACTTTTACAGGTGCACAAACGATCTGATTCTAAAACTGGAAACAATTTGTAACTTCTAACCGACGATTTGATACCATATTGAAAACCTATCATCTGCAACCAATTAAAACCAAACCAGTCAAAAACCAAAACCGGTCTAGAACCACAACCAATCCTTTTCCACTTGGAAACCAGTTTAGTACCGAAACCAGTTTGATCAAAAACCGGTTTTAACTTTCCTTCACCCAAACCAAACCCATTTGGGCCTAAAAAAACCGGTTTGTATACTTGTACACCTCAATCTAGCTTTTAATTTCACAACTACTAGACCTATAAGATATTGGACCAAAAGGGCCCATAGATAAAACTTCATACAAAGTTGGGCCCATGAAGCAATCCACACAAAACGTCGACGTATCACACACTCTCCCCTCTTTCCCCTTACCCTAATCAAGAATATATACAACAAATATTGTTTCACAAGATCCAAATTCTCCATTGATCTTACACATAATCTCCTTCCTTACACGTTTCTGGTACGATTTTATTAATCTTTTTTGAATTTGTTTGTTAAAGTTTCATCCTTTTTTAAAGATTTTATGTGTTTGATCAAAACCCTAATCTGATCTGTTCATTGGTTGTTGTTGTTGTTGTTTTTGCAGTTGGTTGCATAGTTTTGATCTCCATGGCCAAAAGCTCATTCAAGTTGGAACACCCTCTTGGTATTGTTTCACTTTGTGTTTATTTTTTAATTTTTTTATTGATAATTGAAATCTTTTTTTTTTTATTTTATTATTTAGAATTTAGTAATTTTGAATGTTTTGGGTTTTTGTGTGATGGGTTATTATGTTTTGATCATTTAGTTGATTAGTTGTTAGCTTCTTTTTTTAGATGGTTATTAGGATAATTGTAGCTTTTAGCATAGTTGTTAAAAGCCATCGCCTCTTGCGCCTAGGCCCATTTTTTAGGCGAGGCGATGCATTTGCGCTTTGAGTCGAGGAAATTGTGCTTTAATTTTCCAGGTGATGGTTTAGGCGCAGATATCAACTAGATTCACAAATTCCCGAGAGTTTCCGGCCAAATTCGTTAAATTATGGTCAGATTCAAACCAGATTTCTACTTTTATCTAAGGAAAACTACTTCTATACACTAATACATCATATTTTAAAACTTTTGGTACTAACTAGTAACTACATGAAAAATAGTATTATTTTAATATATATTTACTTTATTTTCTTTGTTCGCTTTTTTTTAATCTCAGGCTGTTGCTTTTTTTTTTGTGCCTCGCGCCTAAGCCCCAGGTGAGGCCTATGCGCCTTGAGTGCGCCTAGCGCCTTTGATAACTATGGTTTTTAGTTATTTTATTTTTGTATATTTGTGTTTTTATTTGGCTGAGAGCTTATGTGTGCTCAATCTTGAATCTTTGAGGTTGTTTATGATCAGTTTATTGATGAATGTACACCGACGCTTAATGGGTCGGCTTTTCTTGTTTTTGTTCTTTTATGCTCTTTAGTTTACGGAACAAATATATTTGTTTGTGCTTGTACTTCGCTTCATGTTTGGCTTGTTTACAACTTTAGGCGTATATGCTCTTTAGTTTGAGTACAGTTATGTCTATAGTATTCGATGCTATACAATTGGATCTCATTTGACAGCTTGTATTTATATGTTTTTAATATGTTCATTCAGAGAGGCGCCAAGCAGAAGCTGCTCGCATCAGGGAGAAGTATCCTGACAGAATTCCGGTATTAAATTTCGCAAGTCATGTTCTCATGTATTTTACTTCATACATTTGTAGTTTCTCATGTTCTTGTTCTTTTTTACAGGTTATTGTAGAGAAAGCTGAACGAAGCGACGTGCCTGACATTGACAAGAAAAAGTTTGTCACCTTTGTTTTAATTCTTGTGCCATTTTTCTTGTTGCTAATGTCAATTCGGTGGTTACACGCCTTACATCATATACTGTTTCCCATGTTTTGTCAAACCACACGTTTCCTGAATCATGGTTTTGACTTTTGACTAGATATTTCACAAGCAAATCGAAATTTTATTAATTATCCCGGATCTTTTTTTTTTTGGTTCAAATTATCCCGAATCTTTATTTTGTGGGTCCCACAATAAATGAATATCGCATCTTTGTTTTTCATACACCATATGTTGAAGGGCATATAGTTTAAATTATAAAGTTTGTTTTTAGACTGATTGAATCTTTAATTTTAAATGATGGATGCAGATATCTCGTGCCTGCTGATCTCACTGTTGGACAGTTCGTTTATGTGGTCAGAAAAAGGATTAAGCTCAGTGCTGAAAAGGCTATCTTTATCTTTGTTAAGAATGTTCTTCCACCCACTGGTTAGTTTAAAATCATTAGGGCACTAATTAGAGGTCACAATATGGCTGCGTTGAAAGGGGTCAGCCGGTTAGGTCACATACACTTTTTTTGTTATACTTTTATACTCTTATCAGAAAACACTTATGGGATATTGAGAGTTTTTGAAAAGTAATTACAATGCACAAAATTAACTTAATTTATTTTTACAAAACAATCTATAAAGTTACGTTTTGAATACACTGGATGACTTTTGACCCGTTTGGTGTTTTGAGTTTGCATTTTTAAGCTGTTATATATTTTGAAAGTATAAATGGTTTGCGAACACATCCAAATACTTTTTACTTTACCCATCTAACCCTTAGAGAAAAAAAGGAACCCATGTTGACTAGAGGCGGCTTGTTTGAGCTAACCAAGTAACCCTAAAAAGCGTGCTCAGATGTTGACCCGTTTACTTTTAAGTTGGCTGAAATTGTGGCATTGGTGGTGCGTATAGCTTGTTCTGATTGACATTTAATGTGATTGTTAGCTGCAATGATGTCTGCGATCTATGAGGAAAACAAAGATGAAGATGGCTTCCTATACATGACTTACAGTGGTGAGAACACATTTGGATTGCTCTGAAGCTGTTTGGAAGGCTACAATCTATGTAAATATGGTTTATTATGTGTACATTCTTCTATCAATCTTGCTCACTTTGTTTGCTTTCGCGCTACTTGTGACTTGTTTCGTGTGACGGTTTAATAGTAAGCAAATTTAATAGTTTGTGTTTGTTCTACGTATCGTATTTAAAACAGAAACCGCAATTTAATTGATATTTGTATGTGTCGAAATATTATAAGTGTAAATCGTTGGTAGCTAAGCGTAGCTCACTCGCTCACTTAAGTTTGAGTTCGGTTTGAGAGTAGTTTTTAAGCTAAATCTTACGAGTAGGTTTCAAACTCTACTCTACTGTTTAACGGTATAATTTAGATGTATGGTTATTTTTATAGGGTTAGGATCAAATACACAGTGGAAGAAAAATAGGAAGTCGTAGAAAGGGTATCAAGCAGACTCCGATTGAACTCATTCAAGCGGCATTGGAACCGTCTTATCAAACCCTACGACATCAGTTTTTAGGTCTTCGTTTTTGGGGGGTTTTAGCTTGTAGTTTTTAGTATATGAGTTATATCATTGTGTCTTTTATGTACCATTGTGTCTTTTTCTTATTTTTATCATTGTGTCATTTTTTGTATTCATTGTGTCATTTTTTTTAGCATTGTGTTATATTTTTTAGCACTGTGTTATATTCTGTGGCTCATTATGTCATATTTCATGATTTATTGTGTTTTTTGTATCCTTCTTACCCTTCTTATTTTTTGTAGTCTTTGTAGAATAACTCAACCCTATTTTTATATATACCTTTAAAAAAAATTAATATAGCATTTTATATAATAAATAGAAACAATATTAATAAGTTCTTCTTTAGGCTTGTGAGAGTAGACACAAGTTTGTTTAAGCTTAACTCGTTTCGAGTGTTTAGCTAGCTAATCTCAAGCAGTTGGCGAGTAGCCTTGTAAGAATAGACACGACTTTAGTTTTGTTAGCGACTAAAAACAACCTTGTGAAAAAACTCGCTAGCCGAAGCATCTTGCATGTTATAACATCAAAATCAGACAGGCTACATATCACATTATCATGTACCTTTTTTTACAGTTGCAAAGCTAAATCTGGTTGTTGAAAATCAACCATCAGACCAGTAGGTTGTCTCACCGGGACCACTGTATGGATTAGTAGCCGACATTGATATCCGGGGTTTTGACTACAGCTGCATTTGAGGTGGGACACCCCTCCAACCAGACTGTACCTACAACCATGACAGGTTGGGAGTGGTTGCCGTTTGAGGAAAACCGACACTTTCATTTTGTAGCTGCCACCCTTCACCATTCTAACCAGATGTTGGTAAGTGTTGCACTCACCACGAAAGCTGGTAACTTGAGGTTGATGCTTGTCATGGCTCGGGTTGTATAAAGAATCGGCTCATATTTGTTGTTTGTGTTGGTTCCGGTAATGATGGTTTGATGAACCCTCGGGGTATGCTGTTTTCTCGGCTACCATTTTCACCATTTACCTCTTTCATGGTCACATTGATTTTGTGAGATTAAGAAGTTCTTTTGTTGCCTACAACATCACAATTTCATCGCAACACGTGGGTCCTAGACCGACTTAGTTACTTCACATCATGGCCGTCTCAGCCCTTTATGTGGCCTAAAGTGAAGTGAGAATTTGAGGCCCTGTTTCCAAAAGCATAAAATGTTTTCTAGTTCATATAGCAAGAGTCAATGTATGCTTTGTATAATAGCATACAAAAATCATCAGCAATTTCCGTGAACCAACAACTCCAAACCAGGAATAAAATGGGTTAAGAATAACTTACCTGTGTAAGTCTAGGAAAATCATGGGGCCCTTAGAATTTGGAGGCCCAAAGCAAAAGCCTCACTTGGCTTGGGCTTGAGTCGGGCCTGCTTCACATTAACCATAGTTGTTAAAAGTAATCGATTTTACGCCTTTGGCATTAACACGTTATAACGAGCGTGCGTGGTTCTACGATTTTACGCCTTCTTTTCATTCTGTGTTATTTTTCCTTTTGTATTAATTTTACTTTTACGAGTTTTTTGGTATGGTGGTCGATGGTGGTGGTGTGACATTGATGCTACTTGAGACGGTTTTACGTCCCCGTCACAACGCGCGAATCCAAACACTCAATTAACGATTAATGTTATTATGACTGGTTCTTTTTTTTACACGCATTTAACTCATTTATTTATTTACTAACTTTTGTTCGTCAACTTAAAAAAAACGCGGATATCTTTATTTTTTTCCTCGTCATTCCGATATAAATTTTGTTGAAAACTGAGTTTTATTCAAACTCGAGTATTTTTTTGGTATCGTAAGCTGTATCAAGTACCGTTAAGGTAACGCTATCGCGACAAATCGAATCGATACCATCCGAACATCGGTACCTGTACCTTTATTTGTTTTTTATGGTTTTTGATCATAACAGAGGACTTTACTTTTTTGAGTTACGTCATACTACTTTTGTGTTATGAAACCATCAAAACCCATACCGAACAACATCGATACTATTATCGATATTATCAAAACCGATATCGGTATTTATTTCGTTATTCTTTTGGGCATATCGCTTTTTATTTTTTATTACATGAGAAAAGTTTTGTGTGATTCAACCATGGTAATTTTTTTTATTTTGTAATACACTTAATTATATTTATTTAAGCGATACATCCCAAACAACATCTATACTAGTATCCGTTTTTATGACTTTTGGTTGTTATACAAATTGGTTTCGATATTTTTCAACTACCACTATCGAAAAAGTATCATAGTGCAACATAGTTTTGTAAACATTATTTTATAATTTGCGCATCTCTATTTCTCTATTACTTTATTAAGGAGGAGAGATGACTACAAAGGTAATTTTACACTAATTTTAAGATGGGAGTTAAAAATGCTTTTCACAAATGAGTAACATTTGGCCATTTTCTTCCATTTATACCCCTTGTGTACAACATGTAAAGCATATTGTATATATAAGTAATACACATCTTTATCCCCCTCCATATGTAACCCCCTCCTTAAATTCACAATAATAAAAGAGAAATAAAACCTCTTATCAATTTCATTAAAACACACTATAAATCTATATTATATTATATCAAATAATACATGCGGAGAAGATTTACCACAAAGATCTTGGACAGAAACAAGATGGAAACAACATGTGGTCTACAAACCCTTTCATCAAGGTAAAATTTAATTCATTTTAGGTGATTAAAGGACTGAAATAAGTTTTCTAGACAAAAAAATGGGTTGCTTGGACAAATTTTGGTTGTAGATTGTTTAGGTAGAACGTAGAATCTGTGTCCATTTCTAATTTTTTTTAACATTCTTCTAACGAGTTCTTATGCTACCATGAAGCGTAGGCGTGTCCAAATAAATAGTAAGCAACAAAAAAAAAACCTGATGAATCATGGTGGCTATTCTTTTCTTGATACATGCGGCCGCATGAAGGTATGAAATCATCACTTGGTTTGTTTTTCATATTGAATGGTCATGTGCGTCCACGCAACAAAGAAATGATACATGTTGCCACCGAAACATGTTTTTTTTTAAATTATTAGGTGAATGTTGTCAAAATCCTTTGTTCCTTAATTTTTTTCTTATTAAAGTAACCTTATAATAACAAAGAAATTGGTGTAAAGCAATTGATTGATGGAGAAAACTCATTATTGCACAAGATGGTGCAATTGGCATGGAGTACCTGTATTTAAAAAATGTTCATTTTGATCTCAAATGTGAAACATATTGGTGAGTCTTGGAGATCCTCTCAGACCGATATGCAATGTTAAGTAAAATGTTGAATGGTGATGTGGACGGGCCTTCCAAGGAACAAAGATAACCACTTTTTTTTCTTCAGATTTAGCGAGCATTGGAAGAACTAGCAAATTACAAGTTACAACACCATTGTACATACAAGTTACAACACCATTGTATTGATGCATTGATCTTTGTATAATAGAGGATAGTATCAATTTACACATGATAGGTTAATGATCAATTTGTAATAAAAAATAGATTGTATTTACTTTTTATTTTCGAATCAACAATGTACGAAGATTTCCTTAGTTTGTAAGTGGTGAAGTATAGGTGATTGAAGTATAAAACATAGATGTTATCGAACAGAAAATGATATAGTTGTGCGACTAGAAAACATGAATACCCGTGACAACGTACGGGCATTACCACTAGTATACTAAAATTTTGAAGCGACATGCGGGGAAATTCTACTAGTTCGTTCTAAAGAGGAACTATTACTTGCTAAATACTTAAATAATTTTAAAATTATTCATCTGGTCCAACATATTAAATTACTATCGACGCGTTTAAATCAACATGCTTTTTTGGTAGTGCTAGTTAAAAACAAATAGCAATTTTTTGAGTGATTGACATATCACATATGCAGCTAAACATTGACCCAAGTCAAAATTAACCAAGTGCTTTGAAAGGATGAGGCCATAGTGCCTTGAAAATTAAGCTACGGGTTCATACCGGTTTAACCAAGTGTACTCATGGGTCCACCCCATTATCAACACACTCTCTGACATGTAAGATTTGAACCCACATGTTTTAATATATACTTTTGAGTCTTGTATTGTTGAAGAAGCGATAACTTTTTAGTCTTTTTAGTTGATGGTTATAATGCTATCTTTTGGGTACTAGGGGTCAAACTCTTGTTTTCCGTAAAAAAAAAAAAAATCTATACATGGGGTGGGAACACACGTCATTTGGTGATGTCATCCCACCCTTGAATTCCTGCAAGAGATCTTAGGTTATAAATAACCTAATTAACCCAATATTTATTAATTTGTAATCTTTATCTTTATTATTACTATAGTATATTTATTATTATTTTCATTATTACTTTACTGTATAATAAATAAAATCTTAATTCTCTCTCATATAAAATATTATTATTAAATCATAATTTCACGTTTATCTGTTATTTATTTAATATTTACCTTCTTAGCTAATTTTTTTATATATCTGCTTATTAAAAACCATTTAATATTTTATTGATTCATTAGATCCTAATGTAATATTAAATTTTATAACCTAATAATAAATAAAAAACAAAAGAAATGTTATAACCCGTGTGATACACATGTTTCTAATGAATTATTACACTAAATAAAACTGTAAATGAAAGTTCTATTTTCATTCAAATCAGAATAGGTCAAAACCAGTTGTTTCTAAAAAAGCTACAACTTTAAGACCATTGACTCAATCACGCCCTTCAATGGTTGCTTATGCCTTTGCTCCTCATACAAACGTACATTTTCATTTTTATTTACATGATTAAAATTGTCGATTTATCATATTATAGCACATTAATTTCTATGCTACATCATAACACATATTTTGTCATTTATATTAGATTTGTCTAACCGGAAAGCTTCCGGATATAATTAACATATTGTTTTAATTTGGGGTAATTTAATTAGGTTAAATATTAATAAGCCTTTATAATAAGGTTTCATTATGTGATGTGAACTATGGAGTCCTTTGCAACGCTCAAGAACAACTGTTGAAGTAACCATTTATCAATGTACCAATTTGGTAATCTCCCCACAAAAACTTAATCACATCCTATTCTTTTATGAAGGTAACTTTTTTTACATCAAGTTTCAACTTTAGTAGTGCTTAATTGCACCCTCCTTTTGGGAAGCCCACTGTTCCACTCTCGACATCAGAGTTTGGCCTGGCGTACACTGAAAAAACCACACAGAGATCAGCCCTACGCAAGGGGAGAGCATGCGTGTTGCTCCTCGTGGGAGTCCAACCCGAGTCTCATGGGTAAAATCAGAATATCTCAGCTATGTTACCATGGCATCATTGGCTTTATGAAAGTAAGTTAAAGTTAGAATCTTTAGGGAATTCTTGATCTATATGTAGATCCCTAATTTTTAAAATAAAAATAAAAAGAATCTGCAAGTTGTGTTACCACATGCACCATTCACAATGAACTCTTATAGATAGTAATATAGTTAGGGGCTGACTGGTATCCTTTAAGGATTTCATTACGAGCTTAAGAGACTATCTCTAAATCAGTTAACACTAAGGGCCTGTTTGGTAGCCATTTAATGAGGCTTTGAATTATTCAGCTCTGAATGATTCAACATTCAAACTGTTTGTTTCAACCTAAAAAAGGCTCTGAATGGAATGGTAATAGTTGAACCATTCAGATTTGGTGCATAGTTGAACTATTTAGCACTTAGGGGCTGTTTGGTTGATTAAGTGCTAAATCATTAAGAGGCTCTGAATGGTTAAGAACTGAATCATTCACCATCCCTTCTAAACTTAATGGTTCAACACTTAATCATTCCATTCAGATGCTGAAACAAACAGTCTGAATGCTGAATGATTCAGACTTGAATGGTTAAGAGGCTACCAAACAGCCCCTTAATCATATCAAAGCCTCTTAACCTTTCAGACCTCTTAATGATTCAACACTTAATCAAACAACCCCTAAGTGTGTTTGGTTCACTCACATGGTATCTCTGAATCAATCAGTAAGCCTTTCACCCGTTAAATATCAAAATGATGCTAAATGAAATTTTTTTCCACTTTATCAATTCACCTACGTTCATGACTCTCAGTCGGCGACTCACACACCACTTTCTCAATCCACCAGCACCTCCTCCACCACCAACTAGTCAGACATCTTACTTGTTCAGAGTATCTTAACCAATCAGGACTATTATGGCTCAACACTTAATGACGCAAAAATTGTTAGTAATAGCTATGAGTGAGATACTACTATGTATGCTTGTGTATTTATTTATTTAATTAATAATATGCATACAGGGCATGTTGAGTACAGAACAAACATTACTTTAACAATTGTAATAGGATATATGAACACATTTACAAAGTATATCATAAGAAATATATGGAGGTACTCACATGTGCATCTAATACAAATTTGTCAATACAAAGATATCAAAAAAATAGAAATCCAAATACATTTATACGAATGGAACGTACACCAAGAAAATAAACAATATACAACTTATCATACATAAAAGACATTCATAAATCATAAATGAGACATCTACATGTCCATGTAAAATCTAAAGCCAAAACTACTATATTCGTCTGTGCACATAGTTAATTCTTATGTAAATTGGAGGAAAAAGTAAAAGATATAGCAACCAATCTTTTAAATTTCAATGCATATAATTTATATTTTAACGGAAAATATTACACATATTCTAACTTACACCATTTATACTAAATCAATCCTCTTTCTCAGGTTTGAACTTGTGTCATTCCCTCTAAAAATCATATGCGTATACCAAATGGGCTAGCCCATGTACATTAACAGCATAGATGTAAGTTATGTAAGGTTATAAATAATTCTAAATAAATTCGTATAGAGTATCGAAAACCTTTATTTAACTCATATGTTTTTTTGAAAAAAAAAAATTTGTTACATGCAATGTAAAGTCACTAAGTGGTACATTTTTTTAGCAGCTTATATCTATTATTCTTCACTTCCATTTGGCAAAATAAAATTTACGTTTTGTATTTTTTCTTAACAAAACATGGTTTAGCAGTAAAATATAAAAACGAAAGCGTTCGTTTTACGAAATGGAGTTGGAATATATATTTCATTTCTAATGTTGTTCGTTTCAACAAAAGAAAAAATTGTAATTAAACAACAACATAAGGGAATCTAAATTCTAATTTCATCAAGATTTCATTCCATTATGCGAAACGAACAAACCTTAATTCCAAAACAAACTATAGTTTCCGCACGAATTCCAATTCTAATTCTATAACAGTCCATAAAACGAACGCTAGACGTAGTAGGAGTGTAAATACACAATGAAAATAAAAAGGATTTCATAATAACCACGTGGCACAAGATTTCTTAATATGCTATGAGATAAACACGGACTTGACTCTCCACCATTACTAGATCGTGTTTACACCATCACTTTACATGGTCGATATTCGTTCCAATTCTAATTCACCCCATCACTTTTAATACACGCGTGGTTTTGTTCATTTAATCAAAATATTTTCTATTGTTATAAGTGGGTCACATTGTTAGGTAATTAGAGATAACACTAGGTTGGATTTGAGACAAGATTAATACTCACATTTTCATGGCCAAATGCTAACATCGTATCTTATATTTGTACTCACTACAATATCGGGTTTACATATTTTTTTGTACTCACGCCGTTCCTAACTATACTTCATCCCTGTAATTAAATATTGCATCTTGTATCTAAATACCCGTTCTAAATATGTTTATTATTTCCATATTAGGCTATATGGTGTGAAGAGCATCTCTTCCAACTCCCCCAAATACCACATCAGGGCCATCTAATTTTTCCATTTTCATCTCCCAAACTTTGAAAATGGTTTCTCACAAATCCCTCATTCACCCTTCATTTTTTTTTTATTATTTTATATAATATTATCATCTATAAAAGAAAACTAAAGTACATATATAACATTATTATATATAATAAAATATAATATTATATACTCTGGGAGTACGGGGAAAACCCACCGAATCCACCGAAAATTCAAGGAGGGGGCGGTGTTCCCCATCAGGGAAAGTGCCAAATCACCCCACTGAATGAACTCCCCGAAACCACACCAATAAGCCTTAGGTTGGGAATCCATTGTCAATTTCTCATATATGAGAAATAAACTTTTATCGATAATTAGAAAATAATTAATTTTTGAATGTTTTGAAAAACTAGTTTTTAATTTGATGTTTACTTATGCCATAAATGAGCTTTCTAAATAGTGCACATGAAAACACATTCACCCTATCGTTATTGATTGATTGTCGTCTAGTTGATATCAAATTCCTGTTTATATCCCAGACAACAAAAATGATAAGTCTTAATTGTAAAATTATAGGAAACAAAATTAGGTATTCGTTATAAGTTATACCACATGACGACCTACGATTCTATTGGATCTTGGTTACTTTGAATTTTTAAGCTATGTTATGTTTAAAAACACACATAAGGATCAAATACAAAAAATAATAATAATAATAAAATAAACTTTGCATGCAAAGCGTAAGATTTGATCCGTTGATTTCACAATTTCAATGGTTAGGATTGAAATAAATAAGAAAATTGGTATTAAACATATGTCTAAAACGTTAACATAAGTAATTAAAGACTAGCATCATGCAGAGCCCTAAGAACCAAGGGTTTATGTTTAGCAGGATAGACTTTGCGATTCAAAAGGGGATAGCGACGCAACTTGTTGTCCTCTTACCCACCATCTAAATGTAACTTGTTTTGTCTAATTGATAATGAAGTTTGAGTCTCAAATTCGAATATCTTTAGATGTACATCGAGCATCAACTTTTTTTTTTGACTTACATCTGGTAAATAAATTAAATTTATGAGTTTTCTTATATGAAGTTATAATTAAAAATGTTATTTTTTAATTACACAAGTTTACACAAATTATCAAATAAGTTAATAATTGGTAAAAAAAAATTAATATTTCAGTAGAAAAATGTAAATAATGGTTGGTATGACAAAGTAAAAGTACACTGAAACTTATAAAACTAAATATAAAACAAGTATGAGACATTGAGATTAGATTTATCATATGTTAATAATATATATTTCATATGTTATGCTATAAAAAATGAATGAAAAAAGAAAAAGAAAAACCACATGGACCATTTATAAAGCTCGGACACGCTAATCGTACAACCCAAAAAATCAGAATCGTTACTTCGGTTTTTTTTTTCTTCCCTCTCGTTCACACTCCTATTTTAGCATCATTTCACCAATATATAAACCCCCAACATCCCCACCACTTCTTGATCATACATTTAAAACACACTTCACACAAAACACACACTAGCCATGGCTACCAGACCTTTACTTAGCTTCATTACATCCTCGTTTCTATGTGTTTTGGTGTTGGTAGTTCGCGGTTTGTGTCAATCAGTTCCAGCAATGTACATATTCGGAGACTCATTAGTCGACGTAGGAAACAACAATCACTTGTCTATATCCATTGCCAAAGCTAACTTTCCTCACAATGGAGTCGATTTCCCTACAGGAAAAGCCACCGGCAGGTTTAGCAATGGAAAAAATGCGGCCGACTTTTTGGGTAAGTTCCGTTTTTTCAAACCATGTTGTTCACCGGTGCTTTACATGTGGTCTTTGAAAAAAAAAAATATTTGCCAAGACTGAAATTTTAGCCTGGACTCATAGGCTAAAATTTAGTAGTGTTGTTTTAGCTAGTGGTTGACTAAATTTAGTCAACCGTTTACACATATTATTTTAGTTGATATTTTATGGACCTTATTATACTTTTTAAAGTTTATTTCAAACCATGTTGTTCACCGGTGCTTTACATGTAGTCTTTGAAAAAAAATATCTGCCAAGACTAAAATTTTAGCCTGGACTCATAGCCTAAAATTTAGTAGTGTTGTTTTAGCTAGTGGTTGACTAGATTTAGCCAACCGTTTACACATATATTATTTTAGTTGATATTTTATGGACCTTATTATACTTTTTAAAGTTTTTTTTTTATTTTATTTGCCGGCTAAAATTTACACATGTTTAACTACACTAATATATTTCTATTTTGTCCTCTACTGATTGGTTTTTTATACGGGTTTACTTTTGTTCAATTTTTTTAAACTTGTCTATTTTGATAATTTTCCATACATATTAGGGTTTTGTGTTCGAAACTGAAATTTAATGTGTGATTTGACAGCCGAAAAGGTCGGATTACCATCGCCACCGCCATATCTATCTCTGGTGTCGAAATTTAAGAAGTTGAGTAGCAGCAACGCGACAGTTACCGGAGTGAGTTTTGCATCTGGAGGTGCCGGAATCTTAAACGGAACGGATGAGCTTTTTGTAAGAATACTTATAATTAATATATATCTCAAAAGTTGATAATATTCATTCATACCATTTGAACCCATAAAAAGCACCTGGTGAGTGGTGAAGTCCAGAAAGGCCTAAACCACTGAGATTCGCCTTTGCATGGAATTAAATTCTTTTCTAACAAAAGAAAGGACCTAGTATTTTTGTTTAAATATTTAGAAGAAAACAAACCTTATACATAGTTATCATAACTGAATTGTGACAACCGTATAAACACGTATGTATACCTATTCGTTTCAACCTATTGTGTTTTTTCAACAACTTATACATGTTTATACACTTCTCGATTAACTCTACTTATAAAATCGGCGATGTGTGTTGAACGCGTCTCTATGGATGTATATATCTATACATATAATCAGTGGCGGATACAGAATTTTTTTGTACGGGGGGCACAATATGGGTCGGTTAAAAATGCATGAAGAAAAACGATAAAATAACTTAGTTCATTACAGAAAGGGATGGCGGCGCAACTTGTTGCCCGCCTACCTACTGTCCTTATGTAATATTCCTTCTAATTGTATGAAAAAGGATAAAATAGAAACTTGAATATAATAACGACATACCTCGTTTAGAATTGTCCTCTACGTGTTTTCATCTTTTGGAAGACTCAATTACATCTTCATTAGTAACATTGAGATCCACTTCTACATCACAGATTACATAAGCGTTAATCATCACAAATACAATTGCGAAAACTTGACTTTATACGTTTTATCACTGAAAAACACATCATGCAGTTGCAACATGCAAAACTAAGGTTAGCTTTTAGGTGTTTTCTCATCTTCAAATTATACATTTAGTTTATACACAAAATATTCATATCAATAATGTTAAAATATCAAAATAACGTATTAGCTAGTGCACAATATGACAAAAGGGATTTGAATATCAATTTGTTTAATTATTTTACACAAAATGACAAATTCATTAAGAAAATACCCAAGCATATCCACTGGCAATTTACAAAAGCATATACCACAGTAAAAACTCTCACTTTTTCTTTACAATATTATCTTCAAAGAATATCAGTTTTCAACACAACTACAATAGAGAGAACAGAGTGATTATGGAAAATTTAGATTAAAGATGGGAGGCTGACTTATCGGAATGGTTGACACCGGTTTGATTGTTAAACTTTGTGTCTCTTCAATCGGAATGGGTGGCCGCCGGAAACAGGTTCTGTCACTATTGTTCAATGACCGAGGAGTGGGGAATGGGTCTTCTACCGACTGTTCAGTTTACAGTTAGGGGTCTCTATTCTGCACTTCTGCTCTCTTTAGTTTTCATCTATTCATCTGATGTGTTGTGGCCTTGTGGGCACTAGGCTTTTGATTAGGGTGGGCACTGGGCTTTTTCATCAAGAAAACTAGATGGCACTAGGGCTTTTCCTATAGAAACCTATGCAACTTACGGTGGGCACCGGCCCACCTTCATTTGTGAGTGGCTCCGCCACTGCATATAATAAACCAAAGCCATTTTAATGTCATGACACTCAAAGAGGCACTCCTTAAGTGTGTCATGTGTCATCCCATGTGGCATTGAGATATTTTAGGAAAAAAATAATTTAAAAACAAAATTGGATTTTTCTCTCTTATTTCTTCCCATAATTTTTAAACGTTAATATCTTTTATATACGAGATTTTTTAAAGAAAAAAATTACACCAAATTAATGAGCGTTTTATTATCTTTCCAACGAGTACCATAGTGCTATATAAAAAACGGAGAAAAAACGACTATTTTTTGTGTGGTTTCGTTCATAGAGGAAAAAAACACAAAGTGTTCAGGTAAATCATTAATCATGTATAGGCAAGTAACTAATTATGTTCAAATCAGTAAATATGAATTCTATTTTCAACATGCGTTGGCATTGGAGTTATACATTGTTTTAGGTTAGATATTAATATTAGAGTTATACATTGTTTAAGCTTAGGCGTTAACATTGGAGATAAATTTTTAATTGTTTTAGGTTAGGTGCTACTCGAAGCTTTCCTGCATGTAACTGTAAAGCGCATCATTCTATTTCATATGTAAAATTAATATGTCATATTAGATTTCTCACCCCGGGACGTTCCCGGGGTATAATCTAGTGAATATACATATGCATATATTTATGTATATTTGTATATATGTTTACGTATTCTGTAAGCTATATAAGTAGGGTGGATCCAGTAAAACAGATTTTAACGTGCCAAGTGTAAAAAAACGATAATAATTACTATTACTAATATGCTAAATTACTATTAATCTAACTAGTTTAAGTACCCGTGTGTTACACGGGTTGCACAATGTCAATTACATAATTCGTAAGTTGTAAATAATATTTGGAAATGAGTAAAAGCAAAAATGCCACCTCTACATGTCTAGAAAACATCAACAGTTCAGCTAATCAACTTACTTATTGTATAAACTCAGGTTTTCTTGTTAGCTATCTTGTAACCTCATTTATCCGGATCATTCTGTGGTGTATACAATGTAAATTTTCCTTAAGAAATATGGGTTTACCAAAAAATTAATAAAAAAATGACAAAAACATAGAACAATAAGTTCCAATATTACACATGTTGAACATTGTATACGATATAATTAATAAATCTTTAAAAGATAATACGTGTATTGACTACCACCCGAAAAAAATCTAGGTTTGATTTTAGTTAAAACCACAAATGGTTCTCACGGTTCTTCAATTTTTATTGTGAGTTTAGACCCAGAACTAAAACAGATCCATGAAGTAGAGTTTAATGATAGTACTTATGATGAGTTTTTACATAAAATGTATAAACATTCTATCCCAAACTCATGAATAAGACTTCCAACAATGTTAACAAAGGTTTTTAAGGTATACAAAAGACCCATTATTTGAAAATTTTGTGTTCAATCCTTGTCCCCGCAATACTTCATCACAAACGACCTTCAAGTTTCAATCTCTTTTCAATCTCTTTACCTAAAATATTAAAAGAAAAAAAAAGTTTCAATCTCTTTACCTAAAATATAAAAAAAAAACACTCTTATTAGTAAGGCCAAGCGAATGGGAAACAATAAATTCCAGGCTAAAATGAATCTACAATCAAACAACATGCACAAAAAGTTCCACCTAGCTTATGTTACATCGGGCAGCGTATCATATGCCGACCTCCTTTGAAACCAGCGTATATAGTGATTGGTGATGAATCATTAGGTTCACATATAGTACCTTAGTCAACGTATTATTATTATACTCCTCAAAAGGTTTAACTTGCCATTTTCCTCTTTCTAAGCAACCGTGTTCATTCCAATGTTCCATTATGCATACAAACCTGTCATAACATTAAAAATACATTCAATCACATCTAATATACAAGCTAACCTCATAGTAATCCATAACACACATATATATTAACTTCACTAACCGTTAAATGGGTCATCCTTCAAATGATACCTTCAAGTTTAAGTCACGAAAAACAAATATTATAACTTCCATGATAGTTCCACCAGGTCACAATCTTATAACTACAAGAACACATAATTTAGATCACAATCATATAATTATATTCACTGCTTACCATTACGTCTCAACTATGTAATTACTTCATGTTACATCTAACTCACATACTATATATGTATTTTAAGGCTATAATAAAGATTCATCACACCTGGCAACTTTGCTTGTAATAACATTAATAAGATATAAAGAAAGACATACTTATATACTTACTATTATAAATATCCCGGTTTGTAATCCACTGGCGTCGGCCACCAGTGTTAACAACCGCCATCATCAGCCCATTTTCGCTTGAACTACCGTCTATCTCAGCCGGTTCAATCGTTAAGATATCTTCCACGCACGATCTAACAACACCCTACCACCACTTCACCCAACCATCTAAGGTCACAGGTCAGACCAACAACTCTTTGATTGCTTATGTATAGTTGTTGAACAACACCAACAGGTCGCCAAAATCCTTGCAAATATTAAAACCCCGCTGTTACCAAAGAAAGTCTGATCTGAACCATAGAAGGGGCAATTTCAACCCATTTATATGCAAAGGTTCCAAACATAGGATATACCCCATAACATGCTTGGGTTCATTTTGTATTGAAAAAACAATCGTAAGAAATTTGTATTGAAAAACAACTAACATCAATAACATAACACATATCACAGGTAGAAACTTCTTACATGCATTGTATGTATCTTCCCACTACTTGTAGCACCATAAGCAAAGGTAGTACCTACATTGGCAGACTTACATAAGCTCAATCAACTTGATTTTCATTCGACCAATGACCAATCATAAATAAGAAAATATTAACAAACTAATTGTTTAAGTCAATCCTTTTCATAATAAGTAAAATTAATAAATGATGTATCAGATATGATAAAAACCATATTGTTATACTTAGAGTCTTAGACTGAAACTATCGCAATCAAATAACTAATAATACTTATTGTCTAGACTATACTTATCTCATAACTGATCTATCAAATATGGCTAAAAATTATATTACTTAGAGAAAAATCTATTTTTTAATAAATTGATTTTAAAGGTTTCATACAAATTAGCTGACCATATAGAACCGGTTCATGAAGAAAGTAAAAGTGAAACGAAAAAAATCTTTTATGAATCAACACCAAGCCAACAATTCCAATCATAACGAACAAATATGAACTTAATTAAGCATATCTAGTTTCTCAAAAGCAAACTTCAACCAATGATTGAGAAAAAAAAGAGATAAATCGATCTTTAGTTTCTTACCGATGTTGGTGAACGAAGTGAGTTTAGGGTTAATTAGATTTTTTTTGCGAGGAAGCATGGAATGGAATCCCTAGTCCTTAGATCGGTTGAATCGTATTGATCTGAAGATCTTCGGAGTCGCCATTAGGGTTGGAAAGATAAGATGGGGAGGTAAAGAACGGAAAAAAAAAAGTGTTATCGAGAAAAAGGATGATTAGGAAAAGGGGAGGTCTAGGGTTTAGTTACAAAGATACGTGTTTTACCAGGTAATTTAGGGGAAAAAGATGGGAAAGGGGGAGTGCCACGTGGCTAAAAAATTTGGGAGGGAATTTTACAAAGGAATGGGTTTTAGAGAAGGACATGTGGCCAACTTTATTTTGTTTTATTATATTTGATAGATTCAAACATAATTACACCAGTGTTCTTTTGTTTTTTCATACTAATATTTAAATTTTATTCATTACACTTGTTTCTATCAGAATTTAATAAAAACCAATATTGTTATGACTTATAAACTTAACTTCTGGATACATGTATTTTGCATGGATTCGAGATGATCCATAAAAGAATTGCATTTATTTTATCAACAAGAAAGTAATCTTTTAAACGAAAAGGAAAAACAAAGTCAAAAGGCTTAGTCACATCAATAAAGATTCATCAAAATTAACATAAAAAATGTGATGAACGTGGATCGAACACGTGACCTTTAGATCTTCAGTCTGACGCTCTCCCAACTGAGCTATCCCCGCTTTTTTATTAACTATTTATTTATCTTTATTTATAGAGACAATCAATTCCATTAACAAAGCAAGTGGGCTACTATTCTTTAGTCCATGAACAAGTAATCCTACAGTTGGGCCCAGATGAAGCCCAATCCCATTTGTCCAAGTCTCTATTTCTAGTTGTCATCGGAAGCAATGATCTATTTAGCTACTTCAACAAAAACTCCAAAGCCTCCAAGGAATACACCCCACAACAATATGTTGATATCATGGCATCAAACCTCAAAGGACTCTTACAAAGGTTATATGAGTCGGGAGCACGTAAATTTGTGGTAAGTGGAGTTGGAGTGATAGGTTGTTGTCCGGTACAAAGAAAGAAGAGCGACACTAGTGATTGCAACGTCGATATAAATACTTGGGCAGTGAAGTACAATGATGGTCTAAAAGCTTTGCTACAAGAATTAAAAACAGAATCATCGGATATCCAATACGCGTATTCTGAGACGTATGATGTTATGAATAACCTCATCAAAAATCCTGAAACTTATGGTACTTAAATTATTGACTTTGTTTAGACCTTCATGATAACATATAATTCTCAAGTTCAATAAGGAAACTACCATGTATCGGTTACAAAATATTTATCCTATTTATTTTGGCTTACAGGAATAACAGAGATCAAAGAAGCTTGTTGCGGACGTGGCAATCTAAAAGCCGACTTCCTTGCACCCCAATTTCAACTTATTGCTCGAATAGGAAGAGTCATCTTTTTTGGGATCTTTACCATCCTACGGAATACACATCTAGCATCTTGCCGACTCGTTATATAATGCATCACAACAACTTATGACCTAGTCATGAATATAGAACAACTTGTTAATGTCTAAAGCACGAATGTGAAGATAGTCACGTACTTCTACATTCATTTTGTGGTTAAAAGCTAAATTGAGTTAAATTCGTAAGTATATGAATAAGTGTCAACTCAAATATCTTTGATTTCTTGTGACATTGTTCGCTCATGCTATAAGTTAGTTATGGTAGTGTAGGTTGATTGATTTATGTTTTAGTTGTCTTATGATCATTCATGTGAAGTGAAGTTAAAATAAAAATTAAAATATAAACATGTGAAAATAAGGTTGTATAATGATCATCTTTAGAGTACCCACAACGTAGAACTCCACCCATCTTCCCTGCCTGAAGCTACCTCAGCTGCCCCGCCCTCATGGACGAAGCACTGTGAGGGCCAGGTGCCCCCCTCTCCCGTTTTTGGCGCAGTAGTGAAAATTTACGATTTTCGTAGGTAAATTTTAGTCTGGATTGAGTCTGGCCCTCGCAGATTTGCCACTACCGATCGAAAAAATTGAGTCCGGCCCCCCTGATTGGCCAACCAAGCTTCACCCCTGCCCGCCCTTCTTCTCATCCTCTACGACTGGCGCCAGACCTCTGGGTCCCACCTCCCCTCTCACAACCACCCTTCTCTTCCTACTCTCTCCACCCTTGGCTTCATATGTTCTCCCCTCTCTCTCATACATACATGTCACCCAACCACATCATCTTAAGCCATTAAGGTTAGGGACGGATCTTCAATTTTCTCCTGCGTTGGAGATAGTCTTATAAAAAAAGTATACATGTGTCATATTTATTGAGAGAAACTTACCATGAATAGGTAATAAAGTCTTTTGAATCATAGTTGTGAACATGCTTAGTGATACCTTTGATGTTTTCTGAAGATGGAAACTCAGTGATTTCTAACATAGTTTGTGAAGCTAAAATCTAGAGTTGTTGCTAAACTTAACTTAGTGTTAAAGAGAGCAAAACCTGGCTATGCATCTTGCATGCCCTTCTGCTTCCTATCTACATGTCGCGAACTGAACTCTTTTGAAGATTTTCAATGGTTCGAACCAAACTTTTCAGGTGCCATGCCAGATGCTCATGTGTACGAGTTAAATAACTTTGTTTACCACACATGTTAATTTCTTATTTATAAACCACTTTAAAGTTTATACAATCTCCTATGTGAGACTAGTTTATATAATACTATTTTATAAGTTGTTTTGTGCATGGTGGTTTTGTATCTTAGAACATTCATATTTGGTCCATTAATCCCCTCTATTAAATTACACTAAAAATCAATACTCTATCTCTAAATATTTTCTCTCCTAATTAAAATAATAATACTTATTCATACTTTTATCATTATATTTTCTTTCTCCTCACTCACAACCACTTAAAAAATTATTAAAATATTTATAGGGGTGAACAGTGTCCCCCCAAATACCAAATATAAGGATGAATAGTGTTTCCAAAAAATATTTTCTCTCTGCTCCACTCACAACCACTTACACCCATCCAATATAATATGAGGGAAACACTCACATATGGTGGACCAAATGACAATGCTCTTATGCTTTTGCCAACTATTGCGGGTAAGAGGGGTTGTACTCTTATATTTGATGGGTTGTACCACATTTTTTTTCTTTAGTTTTTTATTTTTAACCTCACACCTTTATATCTTTTACAATTCCACTCAATCACTTTTTCTCCCTTTCATGGTCCCCTATTTGTATTTTCAGTAAGTAATAAAAATTGTATTTTCATTATTTTCAAACACAAGCTAAAGTCAGCTCTAAAATGTCAAGAAAGACATCTATTTCTTCTTCTAATCATCATCTCTAATCACCAATCATGTCAGAAACTTAAACGGTTTTTAGCTTGTATATATCAATGTACCGTATATCATTTATTATCTTCATCAAAATCACTTTCTAAAACAAGTATTTAATTATCTTTTTCTCTTTTCTAGAAGGCGTAGATCAACCGATGCAATCCCTAGCACCAAGTTCAAATCATACACAACATGTTTCTCCACAAGGGTCATAACGCTTTAAGGTAAGTCATCCGTCCAACTGCGAGAATCCAACCCAGGGGAAAACCTCTGAACTCACCTCAATCAATTGGAGTGAGGCTCATTGTCGTTTTTAATTATCTAGACAGCATGAACGGTCAGTTGTGTAAATAAACAATAAAAATTAAGAACCAATCAATATATAATTTAGTAGTAAAAAAGGTTCGGGAGCTTATTATATATTACATCCACTAATAGCACATGTTATATTTGTATTTTGTAATTTGTATTTATGAGATAATCTCTATCCAAAATAAAGAGATTACATTGTAACATTATAAATATTTTGATAATCAATAGAAGAAGGGAAAGGATCCTATTCTAATATGGTATCATTGTATCTACCCTAGCTGCCGTCGCTAGTCTTCTTCTTCGAACCCTTCTTCTTTCGCACGACAGCCTTCACCGATCCTGCACCTCCTCTTTTCTCACCATGTCTTCTCCTGCCCAATCCTCCACCATTATTCCCACCGTAACCGTCGACTCCAAAATCCACCCAGCTACAACCGTCTCCAGCATTAAGAACTATATCCCCATTACCCTCGAGATAGAATCTTCTCAATATGCCTCTTGGGCTACCCTCTTCAAAATCCATTGTAAAGCTTTTATCGTGGATGATCACCTAAAACCTAAACCACCTCCTTCTGAAACCGAATCCTCTACTGCCACCGATGAATGGGAACGTATTGATGCCATCGTCTTACAATGGCTATACAGTACGATTTCCAATGACCTTCTCCATACTATAATCAATAACATATCCAATGGACATGACGCCTGGGTTGCCATAGAAGATCTCTTCCATGACAACAAGGCTGCACGTGCCATTCACCTCATGCACAAATTCTCCAACACCCGGTTGACTGGTTTCCCAAACATGTCAGCATACTCTCAAGCCATTAAAGTGCTCGCTGACCAATTAGCCAATGTGGATGCTCCCGTGGATTCGGACCGTCTGACGCTTCAATTATTAGCGGGTTAAACACTGAGTATGAAAGCATCTCTACCATTATCCAAAACACTCATCCCCTGCCTTCTTTTTACGTAGCCAGATCCAAATTGATCCAAGCCGAAAACGCCCTCCAAGCCGCCCAAACAACCTCCTCCGCATTAACCGCCACCACCCATAACCGCCCCGCAACCACCCCACCACCCACTGACAACACCCGAACACCTCCTGTCTTCTACGGCCGGGGACGCGGTGGCTGGAATGGACGCCGTGGCCGCGGACGTGGAGGTCCCAATCGTTCCCAGCAGCCATACATACTCTACTGGCCTTTTTCCTTTAGCCCATGGAACCACCCTTGGCCCAATCAGCCCACCACACAATCTGCTCCATCCTATTTTAATCCGGCCCAACAGTTTCCATGGCCTTCACCTCCTTGTCCCTACCCAAATACCACTCGGCCCACCAATAATACCCCCCCCTCAGCCCAACAGCCTGGCATACTCGGCCCGCGACCCGCTCAAAACCACTATGCTGCATACGCTCCAACTGACATCGAACAGGCCATGTACACAATGTCTCTGCAGCAACCAGATCTCACTCAATACATGGACACCAGGGCATCCTCTACTATGACGAACGAGCAAGGTGATTTTCATACCTTTTCTAACTCTTGCATTCCTCATAATATTATTGTAGGCGATGGTAATACCATCCCGGTTATAGGACAAGGCACCAAATACCTACCGCCTCCATTCCCACCCTTTATCCTTAAAAATGTCCTATACTCACCTAGATTAGTGAAAAACCTTATTTCTGTTCGTAAATTTACTAGAGAAAATTCCGTGTCTGTTGAATTTGATCCGTTTGGTTTTCTTGTGAAGGATCTCAAGACGCGGGCTCCGCTCCTGCGATGCAATAGCAGCGGTGATCTCTACCCTCTGGTGCTCGGGTCCGACTCCTCACAACCCATTGCTCTTGCCGCCATCTCTGCTGACTTATGGCATCAACGTCTTGGACACCCAGGACGTCTATTTTAAATTCAATAAAAACAGCTAGTTCTATTTCTTTTGGACGTTTTAATAATCATGTTTGTGACTCTTGTGTTTTAGGCAAAAGTATTAGATTGCCATTTTTTACTTCCAATACTCTTACTATTTTGCCTTTTGATATATTGCATAGTGATGTGTGGACGTCTCCTATAATAAGTTCATCCGGTCATAAATATTACGTTTTATTTTTAGATGACTACTCTAATTTTTTGTGGACATACCCACTCACACACAAGTCAAACGTCTTCTCCGCCTTCACCCAATTCACATCTACCATTGCCACCCAATTTAACCGCACAATAAAAACTTTTCAATGCGACAATGGTCGTGAATATGTTAACCAAGCCTTTCAAACCTTTTTCACCCAAAATGGCATCCTTTACCGTTTGTCTTGTCCAAAAACGTCCTCCCAAAATGGCAAAGCCGAAAGAAAAATTCGCACCATTAACAATCTCATCCGCACCATTATGACCCATTGCCGCTCTACCCAACAACTTTTGGCACTTTGCCTTAGAAACGGCTACTTACCTTCTCAATATCCTTCCCACCACCAGTACTAAAAACAAAACACCCACCGAACTTCTATACCACACCACTCCCACTTATGACCACCTTCGAGTCTTTAGTTGTCTTTGCTACCCCCTCACTCCCTCCACCACCAATCACAAACTTGAGCAACGGTCCCGCCCTTGCGTCTTTCTCGGTTACCCACCTACCCATAGGGGTACCGTTGTCTTGACTTGAAAACCAAACAGATCTACATCTCTAGACACGTTGCCTTCGACGAGACCACCTTCTGCTTTAAACTCACCATCATCGCACCACCCTCTTACGAGTTCCATAACCCACCCGCTGAAACCTTTCCACACCACCTCAATCCACATATCCAACGACCAGTCCAATCCCCACCAGCCTGTGGCCCAACAGTACAACCGGCCCAACCTCATAGCACTCCTAACAACCTCCGGCCCAACCCGTCACCCGATACAACCCAGACCACCCCACCCGTCCCACCACAGCCCACTTCCCACCACTCGCCAACCCCTACGGCCCAGCCCAACACCACCACATCCGCTTCCACACTACACCCGACACACCCGAACCCAGCTCGCACCATACACACTCGCTCATTGAGCGGGATCTATAAGCCTAAACAACCATTTAACCTACACACTTCCACCACCACACCCATCGTACCTATCCCAAAAACACCCGTAGATGCCTTAAATATACCGGAATGGTACTCGGCCCATGTCTACTGAGTACGATGCATTAGTTAGAAATGGGACATGGGAATTAGTACCTCGTACGTCTGATATGAATGTTATTCGTAGTATGTGGTTGTTCAAACATAAGTACAGGTCGGACAGGTCTTTGGAGCGATATAAGGCTAGGCTGTATGTGATGGACGATTACAGCAGGTTGGTATTGATTGCGGGGAGACTTTCAGTCCAGTTTTTAAACCAACAACCATACGGACGGTTCTCTCTATTGCCTTATCCAGGGGTCGGACGGGTCTTCATGGGAATCTCCATGAAACCATCTATATGTACCAACCCATGGGCTTCCGTGACAAACGCTTCCCGACTATGTTTGTTCACTTAAGAAGTCCCTATATGGTCTCAAACAGGCCCCTCGTGCCTGGTACCAGCGGTTCACGGATTTTGTTTTGTCAATTGGTTTTCTTCACAGCAAGAGTGACGCTTCTCTCTTTACTTTTCATCAGGGGTCTCACACAGCTTACCTTTTGCTATATGTGGATGATATTCTTCTCGTTACATCTTCTGATAGACTACGTCAGTCTCTCATGGCAAAGCTTGCAGGTGAATTTGCCATGAAAGTTTTGGGTCCTCTCAGCTACTTTCTGGGTATATCTGTTTCCCGTACCGCAGACACCATGTTTCTTTCTCAGCAGGCATATGCTACCGACATCATTGCTCGCGCGGGTATGCAGTCGTGCAACCCAGTCGCTACACCCGTTGACACCAATGGGAAGCTCAGTGGCACAGTCAGTGAACTATTTCATGACCCTACACTGTACCGCAGCCTTGTAGGTGCCTTACAGTACCTTACATTTACTCGTCCAGATATTTCATATGCGGTACAGCAGGTATGTATGCACATGCACTCCCCTCGGCATTGACCATTGGAATGCCCTCAAGCGCATTCTCAGATACATAAAAGGTACCCCCAGCTTCGGACTTCACCTCCACGGCTCTCCATCCCAATCACTCGTCTCTTACACCGACGCTGATTGGGCTGGATGCCCGACACGAGGCGCTCCACTAGCGGTTACTGTATATACTATGGGGATAACCTTATCTCCTGGTCTTCTAAACGACAGAGCACCATCTCGCGTTCCAGCGCCGAAGCAGAATATAGGGGAGTAGCGAATGTTGTAGCCGAAATATGCTGGCTTCGCAATTTATTACTTGAGCTACATCATCCGTTGTCTCGTGCCACATTGGTCTACTGCGATAATGTCAGTGCCATCTACCTCTCGGGGAACCCGGTACAACACCAGCGCACCAAACACATTGAGTTGGACATCCACTTCGTTCGTGAACAGGTGCAACGTGGCAACGTGCGCGTACTTCATGTCCCTTCACGACATCAGATCGCAGATATCTTTACCAAAGGCCTGCCTCGCATTTTATTTGAAGACTTCAGAGACAGTCTCAGCATACGATCTCCTCCCACTTCGATTGCGGGGGTGTAATAGCACATGTTATATTTGTATTTTGTAATTTGTATTTATGAGATAATCTCTATTCAAAATAAAGAGATTACATTATAACATTATAAATATTTTGATAATCAATAGAAAAAGGGCAAGGATCCTATTCTAATATCCACGACTATGTGATTGTGTGTACAGCGTCACTATACATACTATACATGGTTGTTGATATTTGTTTCAATTTCTTTAATTTTATAAGAGGATCACATTATTTAGGTAACCACTAACTTGGTATCATCACATTATATTGTAGTATTTGAGACGTATGATATTCGCACTTTCATATTCATTTATATATAAATCGTATTTTATGTTTATTCTTATAATTATACGACAGGATTATCATTTTCACTTCAAATTCGTGGGTTTCCCCGATGCCCAATGGTATCAGGTTCCAAGTCAAGTCCCAATCGATAATCAAACGAACGTAAAACTATAGCTAACACCCAATAATTTTTATTGAAGAAACTAACTCAAAACTTCATACAATTCATACCAATTAACATGGTTTATATAGCTAATCTATCTCTTTAGATTACAACTAGGATTCCTATTAATTAATTACATAATAATTATCTAACACACATCCTAACATAACACGTATATGAATCTAGACAATTATCCATACTTAATTAATATTCAAAATCTATCAATTCGTAAACTCGAGCTGATCATTTAACCGCCTCCACGCATGATGACATCATGAGTACGATTAGGAATTACTAACACCATGTTTATTATCTTATCAAGTGGTAACGCAAGTTTACGGTTTATGCTTTTGTTTCGAATAATCGGGTGGTTATCACTTTATACTATTATACTACTCGTACTTGTGAAATATTTTGCAACAGATTACGCATGCCACTACAAGAAATCTGATCTTTAGCGGCGACGCCTTTAGCGGCGACGACCAGGGCGGGTCGCGCTAAAGGTCTAATCCTGACACCATCCAATCCCCACCCTTGATCAAGCAGTAGATCCAACGGCCCAAAAACATTCCTGCTTTTGTTATCATTAGCGGCGACATTGTCGCCGCTAAAAGTCGAAATTTTTTATACTTACCGCCAAGACTTTCTTCTTTCCCTCTCTGTGCAATTTTTCCCTCTTATCTCTCACAGCTCTCACTCTCTCACATATCTCTCCTCTCTCTCATCCCTCCCTCAACCACTACCGACCACCAGGAACCACCACCACCACCGGAATTACGAACCACCTGCACCACCACCACAGCAAAGCTCTAAGTTCATCCCACAACCGTAAGTTTTTTTTTTTGTTAAATACATGTATGTTTGTTTTTTTTATATAAATTGTTAACTTTTTTTATTTTTTTTTTGTAATATATTGATAATTTGAAGGTCGGATCTAAAACCTCTTGTTGCCGGAGCACCGGCCACCACCCTCATCTCTCTCGGTGAGTTTTTTTTTCTGTTTTTTTCTTTTTTTTTTCCTGTTTTTTTCTTTTTTTTTTCTGGGTTTATGATAAAGTTAATTGTTGTTTAGTTTAGAGATGATTTTGGTGATAAAGAATGGTTGCATAGATATTGTTGCTTTTTGATATGTGATTTAGGATTTGCTTTATATAAATGTTGGATACACAGATCATAGCCCTAGCAACTTTAATTTGAAATAGTTGTTAATGATTATATAAATATTTTTAGACTAACTATTGCTAATTGCATACAGTGCATAAGTTATTAACATGCTTTACATTATCTAGTGCATAGCTCAAGATACAGAAACTACGTTTTGTCTTTTTTTTTTTTTTTTTGTAAAGAAAATAATTAACTACTTTTGTTACACAATATAGCCACCAAAAAGTAAATAAGATTTTTGTGGATGTTATAGCATTGATAACACGAGAGACAACATTTTTTTTGTAATATGATGTTTAATGTTGTCATAAAATGTTAGCAAATAGTGCACATGAAAACACATTGAGTTGATGTCAACTTCCTATTTATATCCCAACACAAATGATAAGAACTTATTGTACAAAATAGAGGAAAGAAAATTAGGTGTAGATTATAACATAACACGATAAGCAAAACGTGAACCATTCAAATATCTCAAAGAATTTTTGTACCGCTACTGTAAAAATAAATTTTATCTAATGCTCTTAGTTAATTGACATAATTTCGTTGGTGACCCTCTGGCCACGATAAATGCGCCACCAGTGACTAGCCGGAATCATCCTCACCGCCTCTACAAACGATGAGTGAATAAACACACATATTTTCACCCAAATCAACGGCATGCAACATGGTAATCTAACGAGTGTTAAAGCAACCTCTTAAAAGCAAGATCATAATACAAAGCAAAGCAATACACAAAATAGGTCATTTACATCTGAAAAAAAGAAGTAAAGTAAGAATATAAAGCATATAAAAATGCGGTGAACGTGGATCGAACACGTGACCTTCAGATCTTCAGTCTGACGCTCTCCCAACTGAGCTATCCCCGCCTTCTCTTTAATTCTTAGTTACTTTTGATATAATTGTTAGTGAGAAAGCAGGTGGGCGTCTTTTCTTGTTTATGACCGATAGTCCGAGAGACCAATAACTCTTATCGCTTTTTTTTTTTTTCTTCTTCTTCATGAAACTGTGTTCAAATTTTCGTAGTTACATCTAAACCAACGTTATGTAAATATTAACTATAAATTATAAAATATAACGTTCGTGGACAAGAAATGTAAACATCATTTAGTCTTGGGATTTATAGTGGTTGGCCAATATGTATTTGAAAAGCTCAACATTTAGGGTAAATAAATATTTATTTGGTTTTGACTAGAAAATTGTACTGTATTCATTTTGTTAAATGCCTCCATACAAATTTCTATATAGATGGAAAACGCCTTACAAAATTGTACAATAGTGACAGGGAAATGGGCAATAAGATACGCTGCAACCCCCTTTGAATAAGAAAACCGATCCTACCGAAAACAAAGCTCGCATTCTTCGACATCGAGAAAGTGTTGTGCATAAAATTGTATGTTGTAAGTTGACTTTAATTGGATAATAGATTGTTGTCGAGCATAAAGAAAGCATAATGCCACTAGTGCCTGCAACGTCAAAACATATTATTGGTCAACGAACAAAAATGGCACTTAAGAGCAAGAGTTAAATACTTAAATACAAACTCATAGCACATCAACTACGCTTATTTTAAAACGTACAATATTATAGATAGCCTCATCCAATATCTTAAAACTTACATTACCTAATCCTTGATTTTCTTCGTTTTCATTCCACATATAACACATAGTTCTTGAGTTCAACCATGCAAATGTGAAATGTGGTTTACAAAAGTTTTATCCTATTCATTTTAGGTTTAAATCAAATAGAAAAAAGATACATGTTGTAGATTTGGCAAACCTAAAAACAACTTCACATGCATCCCTATTTCAACACTTATTGCTCGAACCGGAAAAAACCTTTTTTTGGGATCTTACCATCCTACGGAATACACTTCTAGCATCTTTGTTACTTTATTCTATAGTGGTTCACAATAAACTACGATTCTTTGAATGTAGAAAAACTTGTTAATGCCTAAGACAAGAACATTCTTGTCATTATGTTATAACTTAAATTGAGTTATAGTGTATGAATATGTATCAAATGAACTGTTACTAATTGTGTAACACCCATATAGCTCGTTTACAATATACCAGAAAAACAACCCAAAAAGTTATAAGGGGGGACAAGGCGCCACCCGAATGGTCACAGTGTACGGTGTACCCCACTACCAGCACGGTAACACCGCTGCCACCCATGCTGGTAGTGGTCCCCGTGAACCGTTTTCTGGTTCTATCTAACGGATTGGTTAACTAGTATATTAAATGCAATGGTTGAATTTATTTCTTTTTAGTTCCATTTTTTACCGTTTTATTAATTTGACCTTTTGATTTTTTTTCAAACGGTCATATTTTGTGGCCGTTTTTTTTCAAATGGCTATATGTATATACAAATCATGTCACGGTCAAAAAAATAGAAATTATCTCCACACATTTTAAAAAAGGAGTGACATTGATGTCGAAGATGATTAAGTTTTCATTCCCGCGCTCGAAGTGCACCCGATTTTAAACTCAACCGATAGTAGCATTGAGTTTATCATAGACCTTGCCAAGCGAGTTGCAGAGGAAGACACAGCAACATCTAAACAAAGATATGCGCCACATGATCGTGAGGGAGACAATATTCGGTTAATAGATGAGTACTTTGCCGACGTACCAAAATACCACCATGCACAGTTTAAACTAAAGTATCGCATATCGAGACGTCTATTTCTAAAAATTGTAGCAGATGTTGAAGCAAACTCGAATGGTTTAGAGAGCGCATGGACAGTCGGTTTAGAAAGAGTTTTACGCTCATACGCAAAAAGTATCTTCAGCATGAAACAACTCGCAACCGGTAATCCTCCAGATAGATACAATTAGTATTTATGTATGTCCGAGAGGACATCACACAAATTTTTACAATTTTTTTGCAATGCCCGTCATTAAGTCATACGGGGCTGAGTTTTTACGAAGACCAACAAGTCATGACATTGCATGTTTGTATGAAGCACACGAAGAAATACATCACCTTCCCGGCATGATCGGTAGCATTGATTGCACTCATTTAGTATGGCGAGCATGTCCTAGGGAATTACGAGGACAATATATGAGAGGCGATCACCAATACCCTACGATCATGTTAGAAGCGGTTGCTTCGCAAGATAGGCATGGATTTTTTGTGTCCCCCGGTTCACTCAACGACATAAATGTTCTCCAACAATCTTCAGTTTTTCTTACCCAACGAAATTGAACGGCGCCGTAATGTCCATTTACTTTAAATGGCCACTTATATAAACATGGATATTATCTTACTAATGCATCTACCCAACCTGGTCAACATTTGTGAAAGCGTTTCGATATCCGACCGATTCGAAGAAAAAGAAATTCGTTAGGGCGCAAGAGACGACAAGGGAGGAAGTGGAGCGAGCGTTCGGAGCATTAAAGGGGAAATACCAACTGACCCTTGAGGCCGACGACCGTTGATAGGTGTAGCGTCATCGTCTATATGTGCATGATATTGCACAACATGATCATTAAAGACGAGGAGCGTGCGATATCACCGGTCCACATACGCGATCCCCTAATCCAACCGCATAAGACATGACATGGTTAATATGAGCCAAACTAACACATCGTTTTTATTTTTGAAACCTGAACTTCATTAAAAACACCGGCTAAAAGTTCGTCTCCAAGGAGGAGAGCGAACAGCCCCAAACAAAAGTTACAAACTAACTCATCGTTTAGATTGTATTTGTAAGTCACTAGGTATTAGTCACACTAATAAACCCAACATTAAAAAGTTTACCTTAAACACAACAAACAAGATTACGTTGGATGTATTCAAGTTTAACAATTCACCCATAAACTAAACACGATTGATACCGTTAAGTATTATATGTTAAACAATTGGAAAAAATATAAACCAGTCAACATATTAAGTTAAACCACATAAAATAAACTATTTACATTGAAGATATTTTTATTTTTAAAGTAAATCATCAAAGTGTAAAAAATATAAGATGGCAAAAATGCGGTGAACGTGGATCGAACACGTGACCTCAGATCTTCAGTCTGACGCTCTCCCAACTGAGCTATCCCCGCTTTTTTGTTGATTGTTTTACACTAATTCTACTTATAATAACATTTAGAGACAACAATCTCATTAACAAAGCAGGTTTGACTTTTACTCAATATTCTATAAAGTTGGGCTCAGATAGAGCCCAAGCCCATTTATCCAAGTCTCTATTTATAATTCTAGTTGTCACTCGAAGCAATGATCTATTCTTAAGTCTTAAAAACATACACTGTGTATTGATCTGATGGTCTCAACCTTCAAAGGACTTTCTAAGGTAACTTGTAACCAGTTTCATAAAAGTATCGCGCTATCGGCTTTTCATATCATGTTCGTGTTTGTTCATTTAACTTAATCGAACACGAACACGAACACATTGAACACGAACACACAACTCTATATTGCAAACACACTATGGTTTTTGTTAAAAACAACTATACTTTATAAAAATGTACTGATTAATTGATTATTATAGACAAGAAATGTCAACATCTAATTAGTCCAAGGTGTTTAAATATTGAAAATTGTGATTTTTTAACTTTGTTGTCATGGAAAGATTGTTGATTTGCGATATCAAAATATTGAAATATTAAATTTGTTTGATGGCAGAGATTATATGAGTTGGGAAAATTACATAGGTAAAAGAAGCATGTAGCGGACTTGGCAACCTAAATGCGGATGTCCATTACATCCCAAAATTCAACGTATTGCTTAGGCCTGTAAACAAACCGAATGAACACGAATAAAGACATGCATGTTCGTGTTTGTTCATTTAACTTAACCAAACACGAACACATAATTTAACACAATTTTTTTTCGTGTTTGTTCATTAAGAATATTGTTTGTAACACCCCGTTACCCTTCTATGAACTAAAACGGATTAACAGACGACTTTACACATGAAGACCGGGTCAATGATTCCCAATACCCAAGTATTAGAACTACGAGTTTTACAAAACTAACCAAGAACTAACATCAAACATAACCCACCGTTTAACTTAACCAAGAGACAAAAGTGTTTTACATTCCCAAAAATACAAGGTGATGGTTTAGTTTAATAAAAAAGGTGGAAGCTTTCAATGACTATTGCAAAGACCAATGGGACGTTTACCTCACAATATCATGAATCAACAAGATTAACAAGGCTTTCCAAGACGCCATTCCCTCACATTGGACAATTCAACTTCCACTCTCAACTCGGATTGACGAGTGTATAGTTTTGCATAGTCCCATTTTACCATTGCGGCGAAGCCTCGTGTTCATGGCCACATATGCCACTTCTCTTGGTCTTATTCGCCCGGTCTAAATGCATAAGTTCCGAGTATTCAAGAATCTCTCAATTGTCCAACATGACCAAACGTGACTTCAAGCCTACTTTCACTACTTATATCTATGCTTGTTACAATATGCCAATAAGCAACTATTAGAAGTCGTGGTAAGACATACTTTACTCGTGACCCTTTAGCTTCTAATCCTTGCCCGAACCACTTCCCGAGGTCTCTTGCTTGACACCTAAATATGTTCATATAGACATTCAAGCATTGGTTGTTAGTCGCGGTTTCTAACAACCACACGCATTTATTAAGGAGTGTCTATGCCATGTTAAATTTTAAGCATCCTAACAAGGTGAGCTCATTGTGACATTTGTTAAACACTTGGCAGGCACTATTTAACAAGCTTTATCGTTGATCATTTAGACCACGAGTTCCCAACCAAATCTCAATTTCAAAGTCTATATTGTACAACTAACAGTTCATGACACAAAACCAACCTAAACAAAAAAAAAACCCTGAAATGAACATAGTGAATAAGCATAAATAACATAAT